>PVHP010000424.1:45462-151719 GCA_004024765.1 Zapus hudsonius | reverse complement strand
CAAACCATGCGTTGTTATCCCGAATTCCCCAATTCCCCCCCCTCCCCATCCCTGATCAGTTGTATATCCTCCTCCGTGGGCTGTCTGTATTAGTCCTTGTGGCAAGGGATCCTGTATATCTTAGTACTCATCCCGGTCTTCCTGGCCCAAGTGTGTTGTTACTGATGGGTGCCATGCCTCCGGACAGTCTCCCCCACCATGGCTCTCACAATCTTTCCACCCCCTCTTCCGCATAGTTCCCTGAGTTGTGGTGGATGAGTATTAAGGCTGCTTTAAGATTGTGAGTTTAGGGGTCTTTGTGTCGAAGATCGTTGGTTTCTGTCTCACTGGCTTATCCTGTGTAGGTTGAATGTCTGTGGCTGTGGGTCCCTCGTTCCTCCCGTCCTTCTCTGCGGGGTTCCATATGGATCCAACACAGTAAAAAAGAAAATTCTAAGTGAACCTCAGTGAGAAATGTGGCCTTTGTGATGATTTATGTGTCTCCATTTCCATCAATCTTCCTTAGCTGTGCTTTGATATTAAGAACAAATAACTTTAAAATCAAGGTACTGATAAGAACAGCAATTCAACAGCCACTAAAGGAGTCTGGGTCAGTTTGTAGCTCTAAATGACCATTATCAGAAGAAAATAATACTTTATTTTGCTCACTCAAGGTTCTCTCAGGATAAATCCCATGAACCTAGTCCATTTGTCAAAAGCAGTCAGAAGCAAATATACAACTAAGCATTTTCATTGGCTAAAAAGTTGTATTGACAGAAACTAGAGTCTGTAAAAAATATCTTAAAAAAAAGAAACATCCAGAATTTAGATTCCCATAGAGGGAATTGGGATGGAGAAGGTTATAGATATGAGAACAATGCGCCCTTTCCAAGGAAAAGCTTGGATAGGCTTGAAAATCTCACCTGTAACTTATCCTTAGTTTCTGAATATGTAGTTAAGGGGTGCAGCAAGAGTGAACATATTTTTAATTTAGAAGTTGTTAACTGATTCACACAACAGCAAACTCTAGACTATGTTGTTGCTCAAAGCTTTGGAGGAAATCTCTGATCACGTGCTAGGTGACTGTTCAGAAAAGCAAGTATATCTTAGTAGCCACAGACAATGAGGACTAAAAATGGACTTCTAAGGAAAGTCCTCAAAGGAACAGGAGAGAAAGCAGCAAACTGTAAGAAGGCAAGAAAGACCAACTCCATAAACACAAAAAATACCATCTAAAAGTTTGATTGCAAAGAGAAACCTATGAGACAATAAATACACATGAATGCATGTTGAATTTATAAGACACAAAGAAAAAAAAAGTAGTAAGAATTATTCTTGAGGATGGGGAGATTGCTCAGTGGTAGAAGACATCTGCTTGCAAAGACTCTGACTCTGTTCAATTCCCCAATACTATATAAAGTCAGGTGCACAAACTGGCACATGCCTTGGGAATTTGTAGAGACAAGAGACCCTGACAATTCTCTCTCTCTCTCTCTCTCTCTCTCTCTCTCTCTCTCTCTCTCTCTATCTATATATATATATGTGTGTGTGTGTGTGTGTGTGTGTGTGTGTCTTTTTCTTAGTAAAAGACATTTAAAAATAATTCTTCCTCAGGTATATTAGGCAATGGATTTACTTGGAAATTATTTTGAATTGGATAACATGTCTATGCTCAGTGAATAATAGAAAGTCTTCATTAAAATAGAAATATCAGGAAATTTGCAGAAAAGGGGGTAGAAAGAATGTAAGAGTCATGGTTGGGGAGAATTATGCATAAAAGGGAATATCATCATAGATTCAATGGCTTTATCTAATAACCTATGATACTGAGCAAATTGTTGTGTTTATATATAATTTTAAGTCAATAAAACATTTAAAAATGAAAAAAAAAGAAGAGCCGTTGACCAAAGTGACCCATGATACTACAAAAACAAGACAGAATTCTGTCAAGGCTCTTGAACGCCCTCCCCAGGCCTGAGGCAAAACCTTTTTGCTGAAGGAACCACAGAATATCATCCTTCAGCATTGAGAGACTCTTTGAGGTCTGGAATGGTAACCAGCCCCCATATGGCAGTTAGTGCAGTGCTGGAAGACACTACACAAGCTTCCAGGGGAAGCTGAACAACGACAGCTGATGTAAACAGACCACTGACATGAAACACAGTCTGCTGCCATGAGTAGGCTGACCACACCTCCTACTGGGAGAGAAAAGGAAACCAAGAAAGGAGCATGTGTGCAATGGAGGAGCCTGAGCCTGGGGGAGACAATCAATAGCTATTAAATTTGGCCAAATATTCCACTCAGTGAGGGGGAACCCTTGATTGGACCGAGGATTCAGGGTGATATGCACCGGATCCCATACTCTTGAGCTCCCAAGAGAAGATGCACTATGCCAGTGTCTGCTGGGGAGGCTTTTGAAAATAGAAGCTAGGTAATCCAGATTGTTGTACATGTGTTAACCGATACTGACCTCATTCTCTGATGGAGACTGTGTTTGTATTTTTCAGGATACTGCGATGGAGCTGTGGCCCATATAACCCTACCAACTGATTGCAGGCAGAAAACTGAGATCCTGGCATGAGATGAGCCACCACAGTCATACGGGGGAGGATCCATAAGGAACCCCACAGAGAATGATTGGATGTACAAGGGACCCACATTCAACAAAAGATAAGCCAGTGTGACAGAAACCAATGAATCTCGACACAAAAACCCCTAAGCTCACACCACCATAGCAGCCTCAATACTCGCCCACCACGACTCAGGGAACTGAGCGGAAGAGGGGCGGAAAGATTGTGAGAGCCGTGGTGGGGGAGAATAGCAGAGACCTGGCAACCCTCAGTAACTACACACTTGGGTCATGAGAACCCGACTGAAGACTGGGCTATCCATGGTCCCCTGACACAATGACTGATCCAGACTGTCCATTGGAGGAGGATATCCAGCTGACTTGGGATGGGGAAGGGGGGCAATGGGGAATTGGGGAAAACAACTCATGGTTGGCCCACTAAACAATGTAACTCATTATGGACAATAAAGGAAAAAAAAACAAAAAAAAAAAGAAAAGAAATAAGAAGAGATTTACAGGTTTTATATATATATATATGTGTGTGTGTGTGTGTGCAGAAGAGGGGGCGGAAATATTGTGAGAGCCTTGGTGGGGGAGAATATCCAGAGACATGGCCCCCCTCAGTAAAAACATACTAGGGCCGGCAGAACAGGGCTGATTCCTAGGGTATCCATGGTTCCCTGCCCCAAGGACTGAACCAGACTGCCCACAGAGGAGGATAGCCAGCTGATTGAGGATGGGGAAGAGGGGCTGTGGGGAACAGGGGAATAGCAACTCATTGTTTGCCCATTAAATAATGTAACTCATTATGGACAATTAAAAAAAGAAAAAATATATAAATGAAGGGGGTTGGGGAGATGACTCAGTAGTTAAAGAACGTGGTTGCAAAGCTTGATATTCTGGGTCTCATTCCCCAGCACCCACATAAAGCCAAATGAACACTTGCAGTGTCAAGATGTCCTGAGAGCCCCCCCCCCAACATGCACCCCCCTCTCCCTCTCAAATAAAAAATGTAAAATTAAATGAAATGCTGTGGAGATAGCTCAGTTAGTTATTACATTGCATTCTATGTAAGTATAGGCACCTGAGTTTGATTTCCAAAACCTACATAATTAGATCCATTGTGGTTGAGGGCTTTAATTCCTGTACTGTGGACATGAGTCAGGTGAATCCCTGTGGTTTGGTGGCCAGCCAGTATAGCCTAGTGGGTGAGACACAAGCCAATGAGAGATTCTAATTTAGAATACATTGCATGGTGTACCTGAGGATGACATGGGAGATTATACTATGGTTTCCACCTGCATGTGCCCACATAGACATGCATACATATGAACACATATACACACACTCATACACATAAACTTAAAGACAATAAACAGAAGTGTTACCATATAAAATAGACAATAGCAATTAAATATTATTACTATTAAAAGTAGACAAAAGAGAGCTAGTGAATACCAAGTATAAAGTAGAAAAAAACTGCAAATAAAAATGGACAATGGATATGAACAAAAACTTCTTTAAAGGAGGATGTACAAATGATCAAAGAGTATATGAAAAACTGTTCAATATTGTTTATAATAGTGAAATGCAAATAATATCTTTATAATGAGATTCGGTTACTGCAGTGAGAATGGCTATTCTAATATGATGATGAATTTATAAAGAGAAAGTAACCTTAGCACACAGTTAGAGGGCAGGTGAGTTAGCAAATATGCAATACACAATACCATGGAGGGTCCCACAAAATGAAAATTAGTACTACAATATTTTCTAGTAATATCAATATCAGATATATGAAATATGTATATATCAGTAATTTTCTCATTGGTGGGACAATATACCTGACCAGAGGCAGCTTAGAGAAATAACTTTAGCATATAGGTCCATAGGGTAGAGTCCCTCATGGTGGGGAAAGCAGGCCAGGGGAAGAAAGCAGGAATCACATAATGACATCAGCCTGGGGCATTTGAGAAAGAAAAAAGGAGCTAGATCAAGCTGTAATACTTCAAGGGTCACTTTCAGTGACACACTTCCTCTAGCCAAACTCTAACTCCTAAAGGTTCCACAACCTTCCCAAATAGTGACACTTTGTTGGTGACTAAGTTGGCAGACACATGAGAGTATGGAGACATTTTAAATCAAAACCACCATTTTCTACCCGTAAACTCTACGGGTTCCATCATCATCTCATGACCTAACATGCAATAACTCTAACTTTATAAGTTCCCATATTCTTTAATGTCTCTATAGTCTTTGGTATACAAAATTCCAAAGTCTCTTCAGAAATTTATGAAAATCTCCTAACATGACAAGTTATATGTTTTCAATATAAAATGACACAGAATAAACATTCTCATTCCAAAAGGATGGACTGTGGGCATCACAAAGAAAACAAGAGCAAAACCCAGAAAGGCAAACACCAATTCCTGCAGCTCCATGTCCATGGTCAGTGACTCCTAATGGGATCTTCTGGGCTCCCTATGGCTTGGGTGGCTTTGTACTTGCATGTCTGCTTCCTGTAGCCTCTCTCATGGACAGAATCTGTTCCAAGCTGGAAGATTTCATTTAAGCTGAGTGATGGTCGTGGTGTCTCCAACAGCTTGGTCTCTTCATTGCAACTTAGATTTCACCTGAACAGCATCTTGGTCTCAGTTTTTAGAGGCATTTTTGCAGGGACTCTGACAATGCCTCAATGAAACCCTAAGTGGTTCTCTAGAACTACATTGAAACCTTTCAAAATCCCCTACACCTTACATTTCCTGTTCTTCTAAAACAAGTACTAAGTGTGTCTTGCCACTAAGATCTGTCATTGGGAGGTCTAGAAGAAGTATTGTGCCCATGGAAGAGAGCTGTAATATTCCAAGTATGTTGACCATGGGGATCTCAGGTGTATTCTAGCATTCTTCTTTTAAACTTTTTCCTCTTGAAAGAATTCTCAATCTTAATTTCTTTTTTTTCTTTTTATTTTTTTGAGAATTCACAATCTTTGTATCTTGAGTCTTCAGTGGGTTGGGTCTTGACATATCAGCATTATTCTTATTGAGCCAGTGCAGAGTAGTTGACTTATCTTTCATAAGTATCTATGAAATGATTATAGGTGGAGACACTACAATCTGTAAACCTAAGATGTTATATTTATTCATATTTTATCCCTTCCATATTTCAGATTTTTCTCTTTCCACTTTGTATTTTACTTTCTTTCACTGTTATTTTAAATTATGGCAATTAAGAGAAGCCAGAACATATTCAATGTTATTCTATTGTTAAGTTTCTTCCATGAAACACATTGATACAATGTCATTAAATTTAACTTTGCTTACCTTCTTAGAATAGAATAAAGCCAGTTTCATGGACATTATATCAAACAAACTGCTTCCAGCCAGGTTTTCAAGAGTCCTTTACACCTATTTGTCTAGCTGCCAGTCCCCTGTAAAATATAATAATTAAAATAAATAAAATTGTGGAGATGGCTTAGTGGTTAAATGTGCTTACATGCAAAGCTTGATGGCTCAGGATTTGATTACTCAGTACCATTATAAATCCAGATGCACAAAGCTATGCATGCATCTGGTGTGTGTTTGTACACCTTAAGCAGTGAAAACTGTTTCTGCACTGAAACTGGTACAATACATATCACATCATTCATCCAACAAATTTATATATCAAAGGACCTATGTTGGTTAAACAGCAAGTTGGAAAATAATACATAAGAAGGAATGCCAACTGATGGCAAAAATATAAAGTCACAGATAATGAAATTATCCAGAAACAGAATTTAAGGCAGTTACTATTATTAAATTTTTAACATCCAATCATATATATATAATCATATATATATCTTATATATGATTATATATATACATATATCTTATATATAATTATATATATCATATATATCAATCATATATAATGTATGATATATATATGTAATTTTTTATGTGAGTGAATGGAGGTTAGACAACAAGCTCAAGTGAAGGTCCTTGCTTTCCACCTTGCTGGAGGCAGAGTCTCTTCTATGCTGCAGCAAATATCAGACTAGCTGGCTCGGTAGCTTTTGAAGATTCAACTGTCTCTTTGTCCCATCTCAGCGTGTGCACTCTTGAATTAAAAGATGTTTGCCACTTGTCCAGCTTTACCTTGGTTTGGGTTCAATATCCTGAGTGATGTTTAATGATTCTGACAAAATATGACAACATCTAATGTCTTTGTGTGTGTGTGTGTGTGTGTGTTGCGTGTGTAGAAAATGTTTAATAATTTTTTCACTGGTAAGAGTTAATAGATTAAAGTAAATGTTCTCAATTTCACTAACATCTTAAAATGTTAATCACATTAGATTAATAAAGAAGTATGTTTAATATAATAACTAGAAGAATTATTATATATAAGCATGATATAAAAAAAAAAACAAAGTTCTTACTGCTGGCCTGCCTGGTCTACATAGGGACTATAAACAACCAGTGTTCTTTAATAGGATAATGATTCTAGCACAATGGGAGATAACTTAGAAATAATTAAAATTAATAGCAGATTAAATGACTCTTAGGGGCTTCATGCTGAGTGAAAGATCTAAACTATAAAGGTCAAATAATATCAAACCACTTCTATTACATATCAATGTGGAAAATTCATTTAAACAGAAGAGATATTAATTTTCCAAGGATAGACTGCTGAGGACACTGTTATATGGAAGAGACCAGCAAGTCAAGAAGTGCTCATGGCACAATTGTGGCTCTAAAACTAGGTGGTAAATCACAGGCCGTCTTACTGGCTAAGAGATCCACTCAGTGACCAGGAACCCTTCACTGGAACTGGGATCCACAGCAAAGTCTTATGAGAACCATGAACCTGGGTTCCAAATGGGAAACTCCCACTACCAGAGATCTACAGAGAGTCTACACCCATTAGAATCTTGCCAAATCAACAGTTTGTCTTATTTAACTTACATTGATCTCACTTTCGGTTGGAGATTCTGTTTGTATTTTTCAGAAGGCAGCGAGAACCATGGACAACCCAATTCCAACAGTTATGGGATGGTGGCTGACATCCAGTCAGGAGATGAACCACATCTAACCTATTATATAGGGTCCAAACAAGGCCACCCTGAGACTATATAGTGAATTCCAGATCAGCCTGGGCTATAGCAAGGTCTTACCAAAGAAGTCCACAGATACCTAAGATCTCAACAGAAAGGCAGACTTAAAACTCACCTACTATGACACAGGAAAGGAGAGGAAGAAAGGATGGAAAGATTGTAAGAGCCATGGTGGGGAAGAATATCCAGAGTCATTTTCCCTCTCAGAAACAACACATAAAAGGGGAAACTAAAACACTGGTGACCTCTTCTAAAATTCATAATCAAATATTCTGGACTCATCTAGTAAGCCAAGGGAGGAGGGTCCACAGTGGGTTGGGGACAGGGAGGAGGAAATGGGTATAACATCACAAGATTTGCTCATACAATGTATCTAATTATTGACAATAAATATGTCAAAAAAGAAAATGTCATCTAAAAAAAGTAGGGAATACAGAAGAGTGATGTGTGTGGTTATAAGAGGGCTTGCATAAAAGAGATGTATGTAATGGTGAGATATTTTTGTATCTTGATGGTGGTAATGTATGCATCAGTCTACACATTTCCTTATATGATGTAGAAATATGCCCAGACATTTTACCAATGCAAGCTCCCAGGCATTAATATTGTTCTATAATTATATAAAACATAACTCAAGTGCAACTTGTTGAAGAGGAAAGGTAACTCCACTATGCTGACAATTTTTTTTGTAATTTTTTGTATTTTTTCGTAATTTAGGAGCTTGAAATACTATAATATTAACAAGCACATACACTTAGCAATATAGCATATTTTGTTTAAGCTTTTACACAGTCTTACTAAAAATATAAGGAAATAATCTTGAATAAAAATACCAGTTACATAAATTTTAGATATCTCATAAGAAAAAAGGCTAAAGGAGTAATAACAGGAAGGAGGAAAAATTATGCTTAAGGCTTAGTTAACCCAACTTATTTAAATATATTTTGTTACAGGCTGGAGAGATTGCTTAGTGGTTAAGGTATTTTGCTCCAGTGCCTAAGGCCCCAAATTCAATTCCCCAGTACACACATAACCCACATAAGCCAGACCCACAAGGTGTTGGCCGTGGTGTGCTCTCTCTCTCTCTCTCTCTCTCTCTCTCTCTCTCTTTCTCTCTGCTATATATATATATATATATATATATATATATATATATTTATATTTATATTTATATTTATATATAATTTTGTTACTCGCTCTCTGGCTTAATAAAATCCCGTACTATTGGATCAGATCATAGGCCTCGTGAAAACTAATTGAAAAAGTATAAAAACATTATGTATCAAAAACGTTCTAACCTGGCACCTGGTACATTTGAGAATTTGGGAATTATCCTCATTATGAGCTGTTTTTCTTGGCAGAACTGGGATACTTAAAGATAACCATGTTTCTGCAAGAAAGATCCTCAATTCAGCAAATGGATTCAGTTTTATTTTTTTTTTTCATTTGTACTCTGCTGTGATGAGTATTGCTTTAAGTACATTTCTATTAATGCTGAATTATTTCCTTATCATTTTGATGATTCTTTACAATGACCTTATCTTGTGATGTAGTCTATACTCACAGAAAATTCTGCCTATTTAACAATAACATTTTGGAAAACAAAACAATTTATTTTACACAAACAACATTTGGTTTTAAAAATTACTTTAATCTTCTAAAAAGTAAAAGTATTTCAATATGTTATTTCAAATGGAAGCTGTCTGAAATAGAACTTCCATCGAAGATGTATTTGAGGTCTCTAATAATAGCTTTTATTTAAGAATAATTGGTCTGAAACTTCATGGATTTTATTTATTCATTCTATTAGCATGTATACAAATTCAAATACTTCTTTGGAAGTTGTAAAAACAGATTATTTTAACTTAATTTTAAAATGAAAAAATACACTGAAAAGTAACACAGTGAATAACAAGTAACAAAGTGTAAAATTATATTTTATTGTCCTTTGAGTTTAGACATTAACTACCAACCAGTGAAAATTGGGTGTTAAAATAAAAAATTAATTTGATAGCATGGATTTTGTGTCATTTGCTGACATTTAGACTATGTGAAAGGAAAAAGTGCCAAGGTGCCTTGATTATGTCATAAACTACAGGGAGACATCGAGCTCACTCCTTGCCATTTACCATTCACCATACAGTACAAACATGTGTCACCTTATTTTGCAGATGGAGAAATGAGCCCAAGATGAAAGCCTTCATGACAGATGACTTTCACTTGGTAGCTTTTCACTCTCATCATTAACCTGAATTAATA
The DNA here is from genome assembly GCA_004024765.1 of Zapus hudsonius. NCBI lineage: Eukaryota > Metazoa > Chordata > Mammalia > Rodentia > Dipodidae > Zapus > Zapus hudsonius. Next base: position 141,817 of record PVHP010000424.1, on the reverse strand, counting down.
TCGTTTTCCTTACAATAACAGGTGATAAAGTATAACTTTTACATTTTATTTGTTTTGAAATCTTATACACTCATTCAAAGAGCCAATAGAACTGAGGATTCAACAAATAAGAAACACTGCTCAGCTGTCACAACACCACCAAGGATATTTAAATTTCCTTGTGACCAGCCTAAGCCTAATAGGGGCATAATTATCCTCACAGAATTTAAAAAAAAATTAAAATAAACTATGAGACTCATTTATTTCTTCTCATATTTCAGAATTAATTCACTGTAATATTATCTTATTATACATCTTAATGTAATCATTCTTTCATAATATCCCAAAATTTTTAAGATGGTTGACCTCATAAAAGTCAGTCATTTTTTATTAAAATTTATTTTTAATATAGAAGTACAAAAAGCAATTATTTGACATATTATTGAATTGCACTTCAGAAATAAAAAGTGATTTTAAGGCTTAGGTCAATGTTACAGAAGGTAATGTTGAGCATGTACCAGGACAAATATTATCTTTTTTAAAGATATAAAGAATGGAGTGCCACAAAGAATACTGTGAGGATTTTCAACTGCCACTGTACATGATGTGTATTCTATCAGGAACCCCCACATAAAAGAACTACCCAATCATTTGTCTTTGAGAACAGGTTTTGTAAAGAGATGATGCAAATCAAAGTTGACTAGTTAAAAAAATAAAACAAGGTTTCTTCAAATTAACTTTTCAAATATCCCCATAAAGACTATAAATCTGGAAAAGGGATAAGGGTACATGGATGAGGGTAAATGAGATAAACATATTAAACTTCTTATCATGGTGAACCAAGAGTGCCATCTATAGCTTCCGAAACAAGTTCTCTGCAACCAAAAATTTATAAGTTATCATACAATGAGAGGTTTTTTTTTTACTCTGCCCTTATTTTAAGGTATGTTTTTTGATTTGAAGTATAAAATTAAATGGCCAAATTAAGCTTCATAATGCATTTGTTGCACATATAGACTCTATTGTATACTAATTTGATCATATTTATTGTGCATGAAAGAAGACACATCATACCAAAACATGTGGGACACTATGAAGGCAGTACTAAGGGGAAAATTACTAGCACCAAATGCCTACATAACTAAGATGGAGAGTTCTCAAATTAATCACCTAAGAACACACTTGAAGGCATTCAAAATACTAGAACAATCTACTAGAAGCTCAAGGTGAAAAGAAATAATTAGGATCAGAGCTGAGATTAAGGAATTGGAAACAAAAAAAATAGATAAATCAAAGAGTTGCTTCTTTGAACAAATAAATAAGATTGACAAAAACTTGGCCAATCTAATCAAATGAAAAAGAGAAGACCCAACAAAATCAGAAATGAACAAGGAGAGATCACAGCAGACACCAACAAAATTTGAAAATTCATCAGGTCATACTTCCAAAACATCTACTCTACAAAATTGGAGAACCAGGAAGAAATGGATTAGTTCCTGGACACCTACCAACTACCAAAGCTTAGCCCAGAGCAGACACAACTTGTAAATAAACCTATAACATCCATGGATATTGAAAATGAATCAAGAACCTCCCCAAAAGGAAAAGTCCAGGACCCGATGTATTCTCAGCTGAATCCTACCAAACCTTCATCATAGAACTGAAACCTCACTTTTTGAAGCTTTTTTGAGGCATAGAAAAAGAGGGAAGGCTTCCAAAATACTTTTATGAATGTAGAATCACCCTAATCCCCAAACCAATCAAAGATGCAACAAAAAAGAAAACCACAGACCCATAAATCTGGAGAACTTAAGATGCAAAAATTCTGAACAAAATCCTAACAAACTGGATATAGCACCACAACAAAAATATCATTCACCTCAACTAAGTAGGCTTCATCCCAGAGATGTAGGGATGGTTCAACATACAGAAGTTGAATATTATAATCCACCACATTAATAGACTCAATCACAAAAACCACATGGTCATCTCTATTGATGCAAAGAAGGCCTTTGACAAAATTCAACACCACTTCATGTTCAAAACTCTGGAAAGGCTAGGCATAGATGGTTTAAATCTCAGCATACTAAAGGCAATATACATAATTCCTAAAGCCTAAATCATACTAAATGGGGAAAGACTCCAGGAGTTCCTACTTGAAACAGGAACAAGACAGGGGTTTCCACTCTCACCACTATTCTTCAACATAGTTCTTAAAGTCCTAGCCCAAGCAATAAAATAGGAAAAAAGCATAAAAGGGATAAAAATTGGAAAGGAAGTAGAACTATCCTTCTTTACAGGTTACATGATTCTGTACATAATAGACCCAAAAAATAGCATCAGTAACGGACTGAAGGTGATAAATTCTTTCAGTAGAGTGGCAAATTATAAAATTAACAAAAAAAAATCAGTAGCCTTTCTGTATGCAGATGATATGCATACAGAAAAAGATACAAGGGAGAATGTCCCATTTTCAATAGCCTACAAAAAATCAAATCCCTTGGAATATCATTAACCAAGGATGTGAAAAACTTGTATAATGAAAACACATAACACTCAAGAAAGAAATAGAGGAGGATGCCTTAAGATAGAAAGATATTCCATGCTCCTGGATAGGGAGAATTAATATAATAAAATTGCAGTCCTTCCAAAAGCTATTTATATATTCAATACCATGACAATAAAAATCCCAGCTTCTTTCTTCACACACATAGAAAAAATAAACTCATAATTTATTTGGAAGGGCAAAAGGCCTCAGAAAGCCAAAACTACTCTAAGTAATAAAAGTTCTTAGGTGGTATCACCATTCCTGATCTAAAGACATATTACAAAGCCATAGTAAGTAAAACAGTGTGGTACTGGTGTAAAAACAGGCAGACAAACCAATGGAACAGAATTGAAGACCCTTCTCTTAGTTTGAGTAACTATAGTTACTTGATCTTCAACAAAGGTATCGACAATACTGGCTGGTGTAAAGATAGCATGTTCAACAAATGGTGCTGGACTAATTGGATAAACACATGTAAAAAATGAAAATAGACCCATTTCTTTCACCACACACAAAAATCAACTCCAAATGGATCAGGGACTTCAACATAAGACCTGTAACTCTGAGACCCCTGGAAGAAAACAATAGGATAAACTCTCCATGAAGTAGGAGTATGGAAAAACTTCCTTTAGCCCAGGAAGTGTAACAATCACTTAACCAATGGGACCCTATGGAGCTTAAAAGCTTCTGTGCAGACAAACATACTGTACTCAAAGCCAACAGGCCACCATCAAACTGGGAGATGATTTTTGCCAGCTATAACACAGACAGGTCTAAAATCTAGAATTTACAAAGAACTCAAAAAATAAACAACAAAAAAAAATCAAAACAGTCCCCTTACAAAATGGGGCATTGATCTCAACAGAGACTTCACAGTGGAGGAAACACAAATGGCCTATTCTCAATTAAGAAATTACTCATCATCATTAAGCATCAGGGAAATGAAAATCAAGAGTACAATGATATTCCACCTCACTCAAGTCAAGATGGAAATCATAAAAAAAAAATCAAACAATAATAATTGCTGGGGAGGATGATGGAAAAAGAAACCCTCATTCACTGCTGGTGGGATTGCAAACTCGTTTAACCACTTTGGAAAGCACTGTGGAGACTCCTGAACAGAATGGACATAGAGCTTCCAATGGAGGCAGCTATCCCTCTACTAGGCATCTACCCTCAAGATGTCACACCTCAGGACATAGACATTAGTGCAACTATGTTTATATCAGCTCAATTCATAATAGCCAAGAATTAGAATTAACCAAATGCCCATCCCTGGTTGAATGGGTATCAAAGTTGTGGTACATTTACATGATGGAATTCTACTCACCGGAAAGGAAATATGACATATTGAAATTTAGAGTAAAGTGGACTGACTTGCAGTAGATCTTACTTATTGAACTCACAAATGAACAGAGAGGCAAATGACACATATTCTCCTTCATATGTGGTTTCTAACCAGAATAAGCTTAAACTCTAAGGAAACCTAGAAGAAGAAATGAGAGACTGTGAAAGAGGTGGAAGGAATGGGAGGGGTAGGGGGAGGAGAGGGGGACTTATACAATAAAATAAACCTATAATTAATCAAATTCATAAATTCTTTACTTACATCCAGTAAGCTCTTGAGGAAGAAGTAGTCATTTTCTAATAAGAGGGTCCTTAAATGGAAGGGGAGGAAACCAAATCCCATGAAAAATTGATCAGGCCCGCAACTCCCTGTCCCAGTCATGGGTTCCTTCCCACACTGAGCTGTTGATCAAAGATCCCACAAGGTCCCAAAAAGAAGACAGTGTTCTGTCAAAGCTCTTGATTATCCACCCTAGGCCAAAGGTAAGATCCTGTTGCTGAAGAAACCACAGAAAGACATCAAACAACACTGAGGGAGCCTGCGAGATCAAAAATGGTATCCACTACCCAGATGATAGCAAGTGCAGTGCTGGAAGGCACACCATAAGCTGCCAGGCAAAATTTGCCAATGATATTTGGAGAAAGCAGAGACCACTGATACAAAATGCAGACTGTTGGCATGAGAAGGCTGAACACATTTTCTTCTAGGAGACATCAACAGACCAATAAATGATCACTGGTGCAATCTCACCCTCCATTACTCAGGGAACTGAGCAGAAGAAGGGTCAGAAAGATTGTAAGAGTCATGGTGTGAGAGATAACCCAGAGATAATAACACCCTCAGCTACAACACATGGTGGTGGTGGGGGGAACCTGACTGCCTCCTGTTCAGTTCATAACCCCTTACCACAAAGATTGATGAAGTGTGCCCACCAAGGAGGATACCCAGTAGGCTGGACACAGGGAGGAGGGAAATTAGAATATAAACACAATGTGTATTCATTCAATGTATCTAATTTTGGACAATAAAATTTAAAAAAAGAAAAGAGTACCTTTTTTCAAAATTTATGATGATCTACAAAGTTGAAAACATACCTTCAATATATGGATGGAGAGTAGGCTATCCTAAGTGTACAATGTAGGAATACCATTACCATCTATGGATGGAATCCAATTCTTCAATTCATTTCTCTTAAGAAACATTTTTAAATCTCATGTCTTAAAATAATTGATTATATAAAATTACAATTATTTCTCTGGAATGCTTCATTTTATAAGATTTTAACTAAACAATATTAACTTTCCCCTATTTGTGTATGATTGGGATTGAGTTATTTTTTATGTAGAGTGGGAAGTATAAATAGTGATTTATTAATAGCTGTGAAGAGACAGTTCACCAAATTGGGTCAATATAAGTATTCCAAAGCCTGTTTTGTATCTTGCTTCTTAAAAAAATCATCATGATTTACTGTTCCTACTTGTGAAATCTCTATTTTCTTCCATACTTGTTTATGTTGAACTTTCCACCATCTCTTACCATCATGATGACTATAGTATTATATGCATTGAAGTCAGATAATGTGAGAGAGGTATGTTTCATTTTCCTTTGTCAAATATGCTTTAGCTGTTCTAATTCATTTACATTTTAATTCGAGTTTATAAAAGAATGTAATTGTAGTGGATTCTTATAATTTCATGCAACTTCTACAATCAGTATCGGCTTACAGTTTATATTTTTCATATTAGAAGTGGACCTCATATGTACTTGATATAGATTCTCTGTTTGGTACTGCATTCAAAAGGCTCAGGTTATAGCCACACAAAAGACCTTAGAGGTGTATCTTCTATCTAAATCAATATATTTCTTACTTTGCTGCTAATCTCTTCAAAGCGAGCAGCCAGGCATTGTCCCTGAACCATAAGAATGTTTTTCTCCCTGTTTGAAATATATGTTCCTAGTTTTAAGACTCCTTAAACTTGTATACTGAGTAATGAGATTCAATTGATAATAAACAATCTCCCAAATTTTAAAAAAAGAGCCCGGACTTGCATGTGTTTATGCACTGGCTGATGAAGTAGCCATGGAGGTGAAAGATATTTTCATCAAAAACGTACAAACACTGATGAATCTGGAAGTTAAGTCTAACTTGTAATCCCACTAGCTCAGGAGACTGAGATATTGGAATCACCATGAATTCAAGGACAGGCAGTTAGAATTAAAAGTTGTCTCAATAATATCAAAAACAAACAAAGAGAAACAATCAAGAAAGTCATTAAAGAAGTTCCTAAAATATTGGAAAATCTGCCATGCCCAAGGATTGGCACAGTTAATATTATTAAGATGGCTATGCAGTTATGTATTATATCAATGCAATTGCAACTCAATTGCAATGTTATTCCTCAAAGTAAAATTATATAAAATTCCTAAGGAAGTACAAATGTCCCCACAATGTTAGAAGCATCATAACACCTGATTTCAATATTACTATATGCACAAAGGTATAGGAAAAAATGATACTGGAACAAAACCAGACATATGTAGACTAAGAAAATAGAAAACCTAGAAATAAACTCACACATGCTCAGCCACCAGATTTTAGAGCCAAAAATATATTGAAGAAAAGAATAGCATATTCAACAAATGGTTCTCAAATAATTGGGTATCTATATGTAACAATAAAAAAAAACTAGATCACTCTAACTAGTTTAAAGAAATAAATTCAAAAGGGACATAAAACTTTTAAATTACTGAAGTAAAACATGGGCAGAGAAACTTGAATTATAAACTTTAATAAAGCAAGAGCTTTCTCAATAGGACTGAGTGTAACAGCTCAAGAAATAACAAGTGTTGACAACTATGAGTACATAAAGTTTATTTCCATACAGTAAACTCTCGCTGAAGCTGTGGGCCTGTAAGGGCTCTGCATAGGGCGGGAAGAAGCCTTACACCAAGACAAATGGCTCTGGACTATAACTCCTGTGACAGAAATTGGTTAGTTCCCACACTGAGCTATCTATGAGGTCCTCTAAAAAAAGACAGGCTTATTTCAAAGTTCTTGAATATCTGCTCCAGGCAAAAGATAAGGCCTTATTGCTGAAGATACCACAGAAAGTCTTCACACAACACCAAGAGATCCTACTGGATCCATTAAGGTAACCTGCTGCATAATGCTGGAATACATTACATGAGCTGCCTGTGGAAATTAGCCAGTGATATTTAGAGAAAGCAGAAGACATTGACATACAACACAGACCAATGATGTAAGAACACTGAGGACACTGCTATAGAGCAGAGACCAGCAAGCCAAGAAGTGCTCTTCTGTTCAATAGTGACACTAAACCCACTTGGGTAATCAAAAGCTTGCTGATTGGCTAAGAGATATGCTCAGTGGAAAGGAACCCTTAAATAGAACTGGGATCCAAGGCAAAAAATTATGGAGACCAAGAAACCATATTCCAAAGGGAAACTCCCACTAACCAGGGGTCTACAGAGAGGCTACACACATTATAATCTCAGCAAATTAGCATTGTTTGTCTCATTAACCAATACTAATCTCACTCTTTGATGGCAGTGAGAACCATAGGCAACCTGATTCCACCAACAGGAACTGGGATGCTGGCTGACACCCAGGCAGGAGATGAACCACTCCAAACTTATCATGTCGGACCCAAACAAAATCTTTGAGGAAGTGGTGAGATGAGAAAGAGAATCACCCCCAGAGTAATCAGATACCCATTAAAGGACAACTGAGACAGTCACCAAGGAAACCCTACACCTTCCAAAGCAGAAATCCAGAGACCCTTAAGATCTGAATAGTAAAGCAGTCTAAAAACTCACCCACCATTACTCAAGGAACTTTGAGGAATAAGAGCCATGGTGGCGGAAACTATCCAGAGACATTGCCCCCCACCCAACAAATACAGCGCGCACACACACACACACACACACACACACACACACACACGCACAGACACACACACTTAAAAACACTGGCTACTTCTTGTACAATTCATAACCCCTATTCCATGGACTGGTCCAGCAATCCCACTGAGGATACCCCCAGCAGGTTGGAGACAGAGAGGAGGAAAATGAGGGGTGCAATCATAAGACTTACTCATACAATGAATCTATTTATTAATAAATATGTTAAAAAGGCTTCTCTACAGCAAAGAAAATAGAGTGAAGAGAACACAAAGAATAGCAAAGTCAAAGTCTTCACTAGCAATGCTTTTGATCAGAATTTAATATCTACAATATAATAAGTACCCATAAGATTTAGCACAAGAACGAATAATCTAATCAATGATTGGAAAGTAGAATGATATACATAGATACAATTCTTCAAAATGTATATATATATGAATATTTTATAAACAAATATGAAAAGTGCATACATATATATCTTCATAGATGCATACATCATTGAAATTTGTATTTTTAATTCTCAATGGCATATCCTGCAAAAACCTCCTAGCTATGGACACAACCCACATTGATAGATCTAGTGCCACAAATCCAAGCCAAACCAAGACTCATTCCTGTTTTATGCCAGCAAACCTTGACGTAGAAAGAAAATTCATTTTCCAGAAGAAAAAAAAAACAGCTATATAAATCTACTAGGGTGATAAAGTTTCAGAAAAAAATATAAGAGGCATCAATTTGTGTTTTGTTTTTCTAATATTGACCATATCATGTGCTTAGAAACTAAAAGATGATATATTTATATCATATTTTGCTAGGAACATTTTAGTTTATAAGGTTAAAAATTCATTTGAAGAAATATTTCATTATATTCAATACCTAGATTTCTTAAGGGAACACATCTTGGGGATAAACTGAGAGAACTTGAATAACATAGAGTACTGAGGGTCTATGGATGAGCATAGCACAAGAGGTACCTCAGATCAGGTCCTCATCACAAGTAGCAGAACCATTTTTTCATCAAGGGACATAGCCAACTCTGATGACAGTTCGTGTCATTGAATTTCTAGTAATGATGGCATCTCCCAATGTTTTCTTTTTTTACCTGATCAGATGGACTGGCTCTACCTGCAGTGTAACATGGGTATGCCTTCTCTCTAATAAGACATGTATTAAAAGTGTATGTGTGGGGGGGGCTTATTCTAAAGCCCTTCAAAATATTAAAATTTACCAAGTGATATCAAGACTTCTGCTCCATTCCTCATATCCGTTCTAATTACTGAACCATCTGCTTTGGATCTTCATCAGAACATATATGCATTCACATTTTGAATTACATTAAACAATTCCTTAGCACCATCTACCAAATGAAATTAAAATTATGCTCAGTTACTTTGTGAAAGCCCAAATTCAAAATAGAAATATGTGAAAAAGATCATCAAGTGATTTTGTACTATATGATTTTAAATGTTTTTATATATTTTTCTGTTTTGTGTGTGTGTGTGTGTGTGTGCATGTGCATTTGTGTGTGTGTGTCTGTCTGTGTGTGCACATCAGGATCTCTTGCCTCTGAAATTTTTTGTCAGGTGAGCATCTGGCTAACATGGTTAACTTGGGAATTGTAAGCAGGTTGACAGGCTTTGTGAGGTGTCTTTAACCACTGGCAACTTTTTCCAGCATATGTGTGTGTGTGTGTGTGTGTGTGTGTGTGTGTGTGTGTAATTTCTTATTTTCAAGCAGAGAGAGGGAGAGAGAGAGAGAGAGAGAGAGAGAGAGAGAGAGAGAGAGAGAGAGAGAGAATTTTCACCCCAGGGCCTGTGGCCCAGCAAACAAATTCCAGACACTTGCACCCCTCTTGTACATGAGGCTTCATGTGGGCACTGGGGAATAGAACTGAAATCATTACCTTTTGAAGGTAAACTCCTTAACTACTGAGTATCTAACATTTTTTTTATCCCCATCAAAGTTTACAGAAAATTTGATACACATTAGGTGCCATACTGTTTCCTTTTGCAAAAGAACATTGTGGGTGTACACATGATGTTTGTTTTCATAATCCTAAATTTCAAAGTCTGTTGAAATTAGAAGGGGAAAAAAATCAACCAACAAAACAAACAACAACAACAAAAACCCACCTATCTGTAATTAGCTTTGACACATCTTTGTAAATATTTTGGAATCTACTGTTTTCAAGAGTGGGTTTCTACTTGTACATTAACTCCTGGTGCCATATTGATACAGGTTAGGAGTAAAGCAACCTTTATTATGATAGGTAGTCAGCAAGGGACTGGCCCAGATAAACATGGATGCCACCTTGCCTGCCAAATCAAGTCTCAGCCAATCTCATCCAAAATGGTTGAAAGCTGCAGTCAACAGGCACCTTCTTGGTGTAGCACACCTGTGTCTTTCCTGAATCTGCCTCTTGAGCCCAACAGCCAATCAGGTCTCTCCCTTACACACCTGAATCTGATAATGAGGCTCATCCTAATTGCATGTTTTACTAAGTAAATGAGCCTAACCACGTGATTCTCTCTCCTGGACCCTGATTCTCTTAGCCTTGTGTTCTTAGCCCCTTTTGGTAAGCTTTTTGCTCCTTCCCTCAGTGAGGGGGTTATTTTCTTTTATGATCAGGACAGACATCTTCCTGCCTTATGTTTGGCGTGTTTTCCTGTTTTAAGCTCTGAGCCCCTAATTTGCTCTTGGTCTCTCCTGGCCTCCCCTGTGAGGGGGGAAATCTTTGGACTTGGGCTCTCTGGCTTTCCTTTGTTTGTAAACCCCTTCTCCAGAATCTTCTGCGATCTCTATGTGTGAGGGAGGCTTTTCCCTGTCTCCTGCTTGCCTTCCTTCTGGAACCTAACTCCCTAAAATAAACCCTATATTCCATAATTTATATTCCAGAAGTTTTCAATTTTTTGTATACATTTTCAATTCTTTGATACCTTGGGCAAGGTTTCATGGGCCTGAGGTATATCCTGCACTTTTATGAAATTTTATACCTCCCTTGTATTCAAAATTCTAATGTTAATATTAAAATACATATTAAGCAGTATGGTTTTGTAGAGATGTCATTAGATTCTTACAGGGCTGAACATTCTTCAGGTTGTTCATTTATTCTTGTTAGGCAGTATGATGTGAAGGTTTGCATAATCCCCAAATCTTGATAATTTTTGCTTTGCCTGATTCCAATGATTTTGATATTCCAATGAAGAGTCTCAGAAATAATTTCTCTAAATGGCTGGTGACTTTCTTATTTGTGTATTGGTTGTGAGCTAACAGCATATGTATTCTTTAATTTCCTATTAAATGTGTTCTTACCAACATCAAATGGGCTTCATTTAATGGCAGATAACTGGAGTAGATTGGTTGTAGTCATTGTAAAATATACATGTAAACTATACAGAAACAGTCCCTAAATTGACAAAACAGAAAAAATTGCATCTAATAGTTTGAACTATCTCCTCAGGTGCTTTGCTTGAGGATTATTTTGTGCAAATAAAATTATGTATTTAACAATGAAAAGTGAACTAGGAAACAGGACTGTCGTCTGATTCATGACTGGATTTCATCCTCAGTTTTCTTAATGACCAAGAGCCTCATGTTTCAATAGTCAGAATATAGTCACTAGCAATGTATCTACCATAAATGCAAAATTAAATATGCAATATGTCTTGTTGGCAGGTATAGAATTCGCATTATACCTGTGGCTTTGTCTTCCAGTCATCAGAACACAATAGGCAGAAGAAAGAGTAACTTACTTGTCTTGATGTTGACTTTAAGTTAACTCCCACTCATGATCCAGAAGGAGTCTTCATCCAAGAAACTGGGTAAAACTCAGAGAACCAGTACATGCCTACTTAGTTTATTCATGGTAGCATCTTGATGACGGAAGAAACAAAAAGCAATCATACCATGTTTTCTCAGGCAGCCATAGAAAGTTTGCACCCTCTATTTGTGAAGGATAAGTGTTGTAGTCAGCTTTCTCTGTTGCTGTGCAGAAAAACACAAGTAAGAGCAGCTTATGAAGGAATGGGTTTATTAGGCTTATGGACTCCAAGGAAGATACCATCATGGCAGGGAAGATAATGGCATGATCAGAGGGGTGGACATAACCTCCACCACAGAACTGCAAACAGCTTCAGGAAGGTGTTTCAAACACTGGCAAGGGGAATCTGGCTTAAAACCCCCATAAGCCTGCCCCTAACAACACAGTTCTAGTGAGGTTGTAAAATCCAAACTGCCATCAGCTGAGAATCAATCAATCAGAACACATTCATTTGTTTTTGGGGGACATCTGGATCAAACCATGACAGTAGGTTTCCCACATACCTGAGGGAATAGTTGGATCACAATCAAATAAGTTCATTCTGTTTTCTTCCCAGAAATATTTGTGTTCTTCTTCCTACCCACCTTTAAATGTACTCAGGGGATGCTGAGAGTTATTCAGAGATTTTTTGGTTCTTTTTGTTTGTTTTGTTTTGTTGTTGTTGATGATGATGCTATTGCTTTCTTCCTTTCTCTCTTTGTCCACCCCCATTTTACTTTGTGTATTGGAACACTTCAAATCAAATTCCTCTCAGGTAAAATAAAGAATACATTATTATAAAGGAGATACTGAAACATTGTCTCAAACAATATTAACTTTGACATTTACTATGTAACAACATGGATGATTTTTAAAGATACACATAGGTACTTGATGGTGTTGATAACATGAGGCTTTGGCATCTTTCACTTTTTTAATGTTTATTATGGGCTATGTGTTCACATGGCTGAAGATGATACAACAACCTAGATTTCTATAAGGAAAACAACAACAATAACAACAACAAAAGAAGAGGTGGGCACATTCTGCTGTCAAGAGCCAGTCAAAAGTGATAAATGTCACTTCTATTCACAGTCATTCTACAGAAAGTAACAGCCTGTGCATTACACTAAAACAGAAATTAGGCAATAAAATATTTTTGGACAAAAAATTAGGTTTACTGATGCATTTATGAGTCTGCTAACTATATAGATTTATTTAGCTAGGCTTATTTCCACTGACCAAATTATTCAATTTTCTCACTGATTTACTAAAATTCTATATATTTATTATGCTAAGAAACTAAGAAGTCTACAAAACTATCAGTCCGTATTTTCTACACAGAATCTTGGGATTATATTCAAATGTTAAAATATTTTTCTTAATTACATTAATAACCAACTTTTAGTATGTCAAATTTGATGTAAATACATGTGACTCAGAGAGGGATATTTAACAAAAAAAAAAGTATGGTAAAAATCTGTACTGAAATAAATGAACTCTTATCTATAATTGATTTTTTTCTAAGAACCTTTTGCTCACACTTTTTGTTTAACCAATCCCCCTTTAATAACCTGCAAGAGCTGATTGCCTAAATAATGTCCCATAAAATATGTAACATACTTTTGTGAATGACCTAAATTTGGGGAGAAAAAATATAGGAAATATTGTATTCAGCACACTAAAATGTTTTTTCATTAAGTGTAATTTTAGAAGGGCAAACATTCATGACACACACTTTCCTTTTCAATAGTTCAGAAGTATTTTCTCATAGCTTGACATTTATAAGATTGTGTACAGTTAATATTGACCAACATACACATCACCCAGATATAATACAATCTATATATGCACTTATATTTTTCACATCCTGACACATGACATTCTTTTATTGTAGATTAATAAAAATTCAAAATATATCTCAGGCAATCTAGGATACATAGCTTTCTATTATATTAACTTACAATGAGATTTCAGTGAATATGAACCTTTTGATAGTAGAATCCATATTTAATCAGTATTGAGGAAGGAATATGTGAGGAGAGACATTTCACAATTTATTTAGAATACATTCTAACCATCTATCTTTAATTTGTGACTGAATTGAATTATATTGTGATATAACCAAAATTAGAATAATCACTCTTCATTCTCCATTTTAATATGGAAAAATTAGATTAATATAGATTAAGCACTTATAAAAGTACTTGGTAAATGATAACAGTTCTGTAAGCAATGAATACTGCAAAGTGTTAACTGGTCTGTCTCACAGTGTATGGTGAACAGAATCAGCTTACAATTTAGAAGGACAGTTCTAGTCCATAGGACATCTTGTCACGGTTGCAAAAGTATAACTGTCTTAGGCAATTAATTTGCAAACCATTTTTCTACCCCATATGACATTTAAGTGTAGTTAATGTATTAATGACAACAGTGTGGGGGGGGCAAGCTGACAAACCTCTGTAAAAGAGGATATATTTATTAGTAAAAAGAGGACGTGATCAGTTCACATGTCCCAGGGATAATGCCTATTTAATGTTGAGAAGACAGAGCGGTATTTAATACAAGTGAGAAGAGTCTCTTCTGTGCAGTACGAGCTCAGGTTAGTGATGTTAACAGCTACTGTCATATGTTATTTTTACTATAATTTTCTTAAAGCTTATTAGTTAAGGAACAAATGAAAAACGGAAATATGCAAACAAAATAATTTTAATATCATTTATTTTTATTTTATTGAAATAAAGTATTAAAATTTTAATCATTGACTATTTGTAATCAATATTTTATTAAACTTGAAATGGCAGTTATCTGAGGTTTCAAAACATTTTTTGCCTCATTTTTTTGTTTGCCTCATTTTTGCCTCATTTTTTGTGTGCCTCATTTTTTGTGATTATTTATGTGTAAGCAATATGACTGTGATAGAATGAGTAAGCAAGAGAGTATAAACTGATGAGTTTCTTCCAAAGAGGGATAAATATAAAAAAATTAATCTTCTTTCTTCAAAAAAGAAAATGTGGTACAGATAACATAAAAGTCCAGTGGAGGATATAAAAAGAATCATTTCAATATTAATATGTAAATGTGTTTCTCCAGGTCTCTGGAGAACGGCTATAAACTAAAATTCCATTCGCTGTGACATTGCTGTTAAAATTGGTTTACAAACCAGGGTGGTGGCGCTCCCTTTAATCCCAGCACTCAGGAGGCAGAGGTAGGAGTACTGCTGTGAGTTCAAGGCCACCCTAAGACTACATAATGAATTCCAGGTCAGTCTGGGTTATAGTGAGACCCTACCTCGAAAAAAAAAAAAGTTGACAAGTAATTCTCATAAAATGTCCAAAAATGTTTAACAACAAAAGCTCAACAGATAAAATTATATGAGGCAAATTTATTTGTTTTTATATTTTTGCTTTAAAAGTCAATGCATTATAAAAATCATGTTTGTGTTATAACGAAATAGTTTTAATATGGCTGAGTAATAATGTCTAATGTTCCATAGAAAACATTTTTTTCTGTTTATGAAAAAAGTATTTTTGTTTAGGCTTTTATATATATTTTTTGAAGAATAAAACATTTAAAAATTAATAACTTATCTATATATGAAATAAATCAAAACATATTTCTTACCCCACCACATATATATCATACTTATTTTTATAATATTGGAAAATAATCTAAATATTTGAAAAACTTCATTCTACAATGTCTACCACAATCAATGCATTGTTAATAATACTAAAATTATACTATAATATTATCATAGGATTTTAAAAACACATGACATATTATAAGTAAAATTTTCCCCTTCTTACAAAAGAAAATAATTGGCACTGTTGATAAACAGTCCTCAATGTTTATATTTTTTACTCAGTTATTCTGAGTCTCAACATTTCTTAAGGGTCAATTTCACCTGTTCTTATGCATGCCTCTACAAGACATTAAGTTAAATGAACACATTTTTGTCTTGTTCAGAAAAAAAAAGGTGACTAAAATTCCTACAGAGCATTCACATCAGCTTTGTGGAAAGTGTATTGATGTTAGCATTCAGGCATATAAAAACACAAAGTGTAAGTTTAAATAGCTTTTTACAAATATTTAATTTTTACTCAATCATATGCCTCATTACACTCTCAAAAATTTATTCCTAAAATAGAAAGCAAGTTCCATTGAGTTTGTATGTTTTCATTGACATGGTATATCAACAGAGCTGTTTAAGTACTAAAAATCTAACTTTGGCACAAAGGTTAGATTCCTACAGCTGACTTGTTTTCCTTCAAATTTATAAAAGTACTCCATGTTCTTTCAATTTTCGTTCACTCACCTTTTTTTTTCCTGAATGCAACAATGGTGTTTGGTATTTCTCTTCATTGCCATATTTACTAACAAATTCAGAACAGAGCCATATTCAAATTCAAAGCTTTAATGGACTTGAGGAATTGCTCCTCTTCAGTTTCCATTACTCATGGTGATATTCTCCTCTCACCTGATAATGCAAATACATGTTTTTTTTTGTGTATTCAGATGTCATCTGGTGGAAATTTTCTGTTTACATAGGAATTTACTAGAAAAAATTTACACATACTCACTCATACATTTGCATGCAAGATTGCAGGATGCTTAGTCATAAATGTTAATATGGATGTTATAGGAGAGGTTTAGACAAATATCTCCCTGGAAGGACCATTCTTATCCTCAAAGTCTTGTGGCCTAAGGAATTGTTATACTACTCTTCAACTTTGTAACAACAGCCACAGACAATATATGCAAGCAAGAGGGAATTGGGGTTGATATTTGAAGCAATATAACTTATGAAAACAAACAGCAGATCAGACTTGCCTTGCTGGAGAGAGTTTATAGGTTCCTTAAATTAATGTTTATTACATAAGTGTGGATATTTAGTCATAAAATATTTTTCTTATTATTCTAAATTAATATTCATTTCAAATCTTCCTCCCATATCATAGATGTAATTTTGATATACACTGTTATCAGTTTACTGACCACATGAATTCCCTCATGAAACCCAAGATATTTGAGTTTACATGCGATAATATGTGTATTTATGCATCATTGTATAAATGCATCCTGAAAGTGATCATGATAAAATCAATGCAAAATAAAAACCATATTCCTTAATAAGATATTCCTTAAATATTAAGGTATATTTAAAGAATTGTGTTTGAAAATTGAACTGGTAATAAGACAACATGGTGGAGCTTTTGGATGTGAGCACAGTAAGATCCAGTGCCATCACTCGCAACAGCTGGATAATAATTTTTCTGAACTTTCCATCTCTCAGAGCAGCTGTGGTTATGCCATTTTAGCCTTAAATACTTGGGAGAGTCATTTGATGATACTGAGTATTTGTTAAAATTTTACTATTAACTCCCAAATCATTCTGCGGTTTTAAGTCTTCTCCTTTGATATTTTTATATCCTTTCCCCCTCTTTCTCATATAAATGGTAAAAATTTGGATTTATTTTATTTCTTTCATTTTTAATCAAATTTTATGTATTGAATTTTCCATATTTAAAAGTATTTTGTCATCTAGTTTCCAGACCCTTCCAGAAATCATTCTCAGGTTATCCTGTAAAACTATCATTTTGGAGCTGGAGAGTTGGCTAAGTGGTTAAAGCATTTGCTTGCAAAGCCTGACAGCTTGGGTTTAATTCCCCAGTACCCATGTGGCGCATTTGCCTCGAGTTCATATGCAATGGCAGTAGAACTAGGCACATCTTGGTTCTTTCTCTCTTCCTCCCTCTTCCCCTCTCCCTCCCCTTCTTTTTATTTCATTGCAAATAAAAACATTAAAAATAAATAAAAGTTATCATTTTCCCAATCATTCATAAATTTATAAATGTAAGATTTTCAGAGTCCAAGTGGTACCTGCTGTACTGTACCTATGAAAGCCATGCACATTACTCTCAGACTATCAGATGTCCATTAGCAATGGTTTCAAATGTTCATTTCACTTTATTACTGGATTTACACTCAATATCTACCACACAATTTCTACCCATGTTGACTAGAATATGTATCTGGCTTGAAAGGTACATAAAAAAGCTATAAAATGTTTCAAAGTTTTGCTGTTTTCAAATAGCTTCAAATATCAGCGCTGTCAGATTTTCACAGATAAAACATTACCAGCTCAAGAAGATGGATGCTAGATTGCATTTCTGGTGTACTGCACAGTGTTCAAAAGGTTTTAATTATATTGTCTCATTGAAGATAAGTATTTTATTAAATATTTTAAAATAATAACATGTTAAAATTTGCTGAATTTACTTTTCAGGGTTATCAGAAGGGGAAAAAAGCAATCCCATCTTTAATTGAAATGAATCATTTAATAGTATCCCCAATTAGCTAAAGCTTTTAAAAGTAAGACACACACTTTAGCTTAAAGCCAATCTAGAAATCTATTTGAAGGCATTGGGGGATGCTCAAAATCAATCGTTTTGGTATTTTTGAAAACAACTTATCTGGGTAGGTATGAAAATTGTAGTAAGTAATATAAATGAAGATGTATAAAAACCAGACATTTTCTTAATGGAAACATACATAGAACTATTAATTTTCTATCACAAGGCATTATATCTGTCAGGTGAAAAGTTAAAATGAATTCATAGAACTATTTTGCCATCACTTTAAAACTCAAAGAATAAATGATGAACACTTGTCTAAAAATGACTACGGATGGGAGAATATAAGGCAACAGGCTAATATTCTTTTCTTCCTGTAATACATTATATATAATATATATGGTTATTATATATTATATATACATAGAGAGAGAGACAGAGAGAAAGCAGGGAAAGTGGCTCAGCATTTAAAGGTCCTTTCTGTCTGTCAGTCTGGGTTTGACTCATCAGCATCCATGTAAAGGCAGATACAATATGGCACAAGTGACACCTTGAGGTTGTCTTCTGATCTCCAAACAAGTGCTTACCATATACATTCACACTGACTAATCCAGATTCATTTAAATATTCTCCGTGAAAACTGCATAGATTCTGAATGAGGTAATGATGAAAAGGATGGAGACATGAACATAGTAAAAGATACTTCTAACTGTAAAACCGTAGAAATCTTTATTGTGGTATATAATAAGAATTAACAAGAAATCAATATCTATAAATGTCAGTATAGCAGTTAACATTGGAGGAGAAGAAGCTGTTACTGCTTTGGAGAAAAAAAGGTGTTTTTTCTTCAGCAAAGGGAGAAAAATTTGTATTTATTAATCTATGCAGTGAATACATTTAGGGTTTGCATAATAACCTACTAAAACAAAGAGACAATATCCAGAGGAATTTAACTGAGTTATGAGAAAATAATTGAAATTAAAGTGCATTATTATGCTATTTATTAAATTATTCATTAAATTCTTAGAACTAAAAGTAAGAATTTGACTGATGCAATTGCCACTTAAGAACCTTATTTTTCATATCTGTATCTTTTCAGAGAGCTAAGATGTAAACCATTTTTCCTGAATACACCCTTTGTTTTTCATGTCATGTATGCAGTAGGTGCCATTTACACTCATGCAAATTATGGGCAGAGAAATCATAAAGGATACTTGTTTTTAACTTTTGAACCATTGAAAAGACCAAATAAATAAATAAGGCAATTGTGCTTTAAAGTCAGCATTGTTTCCTCTGGTTTGGCTTTTAAAGTATCACCATAAAAGAGGACGTCTGCGATATAAATTATATGTTAACAACATGCCTGTTTGGGCAGAGTAATTTGTACTTTGCTTTAAGTTCCAAGTATATGACTTTTGTGTGCAATTACTAGCTGATTAAAAACAATCAATTCGAACATTTCCTACCAATTAATGTTCATTCTCATTACATATTTAATTGCCCTGCAACAAATTATCACATGTCCTTCCCCACATAGGTTCTAAGACATGAAAGATAACACATCTCAGGGAAATGTCACCTCTTACAACCAATTTGCTTTCTTTTGTTTTTGTCATGATCTCTTGAATGCTTCATTAATTGAATACCGTGTGGTGTTTTGTTTCAATCTTATTGAATATATCCAAGAGAATGCTAAAAGAAATATTCTAATATTTCTGATTCTATTACCTCGGTTTCAGGTAATAGAAACCAATATAGGAAATTTAAATATGAAAAATAAGAGTGTGGCTTTGACTTGATTTTTTTTTTTGGACATCAGAAATTGCATTTACATTTATGGTAAATAATTCTCAATAATTCAAAAAGTTATGAATATAAGCATCATTTAAAATATATTTTATTAGAATTATGGCAGAAAAATTATGGATATAATCTTTTCAAATAGAGAGGAAAGTATTTTCTTAGGTTGATAACACTTCAACAGGATAGTATTATTGAAATCACATGGGTACTTCTAGGACATTCAGGAAGGACATTCAATTTTTCTAAAACTTGAGACCTGATTAAACCTTCTTCACATAATTAAAAATGTTTTAAGGATTATAATTGTCTTTTATGTTCATCACAATTATTTTCAATATTAAAAATATTAAGAGACTTCTAACAATGAAATATTAATTTTAATTTTTGAGCCTTGGTGTCATTTTAGAGATGACTATATATAATAAATGTCAATGCATTAATTAAAGATTTTTCTACAAAGAAAAATCTGAAAACTTTGAAGGTCTGAAGAGAATAAAAACTTAATATGTTACCATTAGGTCTGCTAAAATGTTTCAGTATCTAGAAGAGACAATATAAGACTTGTGTAGGAGGTGATCACCTAAATTGCGAGAAAGTCTCCCAGTCTCACTTAAGAAATAATTGCTTTTAGTTCAATTTTATTTAAAGAAAACAGAAACTTACAAAAATATTACTGGACAGTAATGCCTCCCCTTACTTTTAACTGAGTAGATAACTGCTGTTATATTTACGTTAAATTATATTTATTCAAAAACCACACCAATTTAAAAGTGGCAATTTTAGTGTAAACCAACAATTTTTATTCTTTAAAAAATATTGACAGAAAAGGAAGGTTTGGCTTACCTGTAGAGTATTACATCACTGAGCACCAAGTCTCTTTTTAAAACTAAAGAAAATATAAAAAAGACTATTGATGGTGTTTATAATTGTTGTAAGACATATTCTTTTCAGAATACAGGAAATACATTCATTACAAATATAAAATAAAATAGTGGTAATTGAATTATCAGCACATGAGTTGTTTTGAATATTGCTTTATTTATGTTTGTTTACATAAATACATACTCAAAGAGGAATGGGTATTAACTATGTGCAATCATGAATCAATAGGTCTATTTCATTAAAATAAAAAGAAATATATTGATTATATACCTAACTCTTTTTTAAAAATATTTTTTATTTCATTTATTTGTTGAGAGAGAGAGAGAGAGAGAGAGAGAGAGAGAGAGAGAGAGAGAGAGAATGGGCACACTGTAAATGAACTCCAGACATATGCGCCCTCTAGTGTAGCTGGCTTTACATGGGCACTGGGGAATTGAACTCAGGTCCTCCTTCATTGCAGGCAAACGCTTTAACCACTAAGCCATCTCTTCAACCCTACCTAACTCTTAAGTTCATTTTAAAGACAACATATGAAGAGCCCAGGAGTCTGAAACCTTAGGAAGTTATTTTGATAATACTCTACTTTAAAGCAGTATATAACACTGTATATCATAACTGATAATATAAAAATTGATATTAAAGAGACCCAACAGACATGGAATGGATTAAGATTCAGAGAATCATGGTAGATTTCATCAAGAGAAGGGGTGTTAACTGTTCTTCAAAGACAGAAAGCAAGAAGTTGGATGTTCTGGTTCTCAGGAATTACTGTGTCTACAGTACAACTGCATGGATTTATGTGTCTGGAAGGAAGGTAAGTGTTCCATTTCATTGAGATCAATTTGTGATTTCCCTCATAATGGTTGCTATTTTTTTTAAGAAATGTGATGGGGGAAGTTAAGCACCCAAATGTAAAGAAAATGCAAGGAAATAAAGTTAATAACTTACAATCTTATTCTCAGACAATTAATAAGACAAAATGAGAAAAGACTATTTATAATATTTTATTTTTATTAAAATTAAAGTCTCATCTACTCACATGTATTTTTTCAATAAAATTTGGTAAATGCCAATTTTCTAAAATGAGAAAGTCAAATAACAGGGCATCTTACTGAAGCAAACCTACTGAGTTAACATAACTAGTTTTCTGATGTTAAAATAGTAACTAATAATAATAGTAGTCTCTCAGTCTTGCTTTTATTTTTAACATAAAGTGGGCTTTAATGATAACCAACTGCCTGAATTAAATTTTCAGTTTAAAGTTGAAATTTTGTGGAAAGTTATTCCTGATTCTCTTTTTCATTTCCCCTCTTGATATTTACTGCATTATATTTATTTGCATCAAAAAACTGCTAGTTGAGTGTCTCAGAATGATTAGCTTTTTATACTCACAGTCATAGTGTTCCTGGAACCCCTCCTGTGATTGTTAGGTTTTTTTGCCAACTTCGATCATTTTAATTATCTGGGGTGGGTCTCTGAGGATGTTTACAGGAAGGCAGCCTCTCAGCAAAGGGCAGGATGTATAGAATCTCAAATAAGCTGGAAGTAAACATTCTTTCCTGTGTGGGCAGTGTAGGAAGGAAATTTCAGAGACTCAGGAAGCCATTAAGTCTGAGATAGGGTTGTAAGACCCCCACTCTAAAGCTATATAAAGGGGAAGAAATTCTCTCCTTGTCCCCCCCTGCCTATTCCCTGTTTTATGTGTATAGTGTTGGTGATGGGTTTTTCTCTCTGCTGGGACCTGTGAAAGAGGGACAGCCTCTTTCGCTGTTACAGATCTTCCCCTCAATCTGTAGTTTCAATAAATACTTTCCTCCCCCAAATTGTGCCTGGTTTCAAGATTCATCCCACCAGCATGTGGCTGACTAGGACAACCCCCATCATTCATTTAAAAAAAAATCTATATAAAGAATACCTGATTACAGACAACAGAGAAAATAATTGGGAAAATATCTGATAATCTACTACATCCATATCTTGTTTTCAGGCTTGTTTGCTAAGTGTATGTGTGTATCAGAAGAAAATTATATAGGAAATAAGGAATTACTAGGTAAAAAATAGGAGAACGAAACAAACCAGATAGGTACAGGTGTTCTCATCATGGATACCTTCCTTTGCAGCAAGCTGACGTCTATTATGTTCTCACATACACTCTTTTTGAATTCTGATACGTCCTGTTTTAAATGAACTTCCTGGGATCACAATCAACAAGCCTCTTCTCTTTTCAGTACTTTACCCAGTAGGCTGTCTTGACAGAAAGTGTTAATTACAGACACTAGAAAAAAGGCTGGGGAGATTTAGCTTAAGTAAATAAATAAATTAATCATATTTTAATTGCTAATAATTGAGAAGGAAAAAGATGAAAACTTCCAAGTTGAATTTGAAATTCATCCACATCTCTAAAAATATTTATGATAATAGAAAGAGAAAAGGAACCTTAACTGGAATTGGGATCCAGGGAAAAATCTTATGTGGACCAAAAACCTGAGCTCCAAAGGGGAAATTCCCTCTACAATTCATAATCCCTTACTCAATGGACTGATCCAGTATGCCCAACAAAGAGAATACTCAGTGGATTTTGGACAAGGAAGGTAATGGGGATAACATCATAAGATTTGCTCATACAATGTATCTAATTATGGATAATAAAACATCAACAAATGAGAAAAATGCCAAACAAATATCACTTAGTATGCTACATTAATATTATTTAAAATATCAGTGTACATATGCACATATGCATGCATAAATGCATTCATATACATATCTATGTCTTCCAATAACAATTTTAACTATACATCTAGATATCAATGTGAAGTTTAAATAAATAGAAAATACATTGTTAACATTTACAAGGTGATGTTATAAAGCAAGCAAATTTCATCTAATTAGTCTGATAAATCAAACTACCAATGTTTAGAATTTTGAATTTCTGAATTTTCTAAGTGAAGAAAAAATTGAATTAAAAAGGAATGTTAGGAAAAATGAAAGAATAATATGGGGGAGAGCAGAGAGTTTTCCTTTTTAATTTTAAAAAAAAATATTATTCATTTTTTTATAATTTGGTTTTTCAATATATGTTTTCCCTGTAGCTCAGGTTGACCTGAATTCACTTGGTAGTCTCAGGCTGGCCTCATACTTAGGGAAATCCTCCTACCTATGATTCCCAAATACTGGGATTAAAGGTGCACACCACCATGCACAACTAAATGTGCCTTAAAATGTTTTAACAATAAACTGTGTGACAGTGGAATTTCATGGTAACAGATGAATAATTCTAGAAAACTAAATTATAAATATAATGTATAATAAAATATATTCTCATTCTATATTGAATGATAATATGCTTCTAAAGTAACAGTTTGAAAGAAACAATTTAATTTAGCAAAAAGTTAAATTCCTAACCCAAAGCTTACATGGAAATTGTCATTGGAATTAGAACTATAAAAGAGATAGATATCTTAGATACTACTCAATGCCTATCTTAAAAGGTGTAAAAATTATATATATGTATATATATATATATATATATATATATATATATATATATATATATATATATATATATATCTTCAAGAGTAATTAAAATCACCTATGATAGAACTGATATTTTAAGGACTAATGTTAATTCACAAAGCAGATGCAATTTAAAATTCATGATAAATTAAGGAAAACCTTTCTTTGACCATAGGGTTTTTGACAAAGACACATGTTAGTGTCGAGATTTTAGGCCCTATTTCACAGATGCTGGAAGGATGCTGAGGTCAGTATTAGCAGAGGTTAAAAGGCCTCGAGGAGACTTTCAATACACATACACAGACACACAGACACACAAACACACACACACAAAACACACGAGCATGCATACGCACACACTAATGATAATCTGGAGGAAAATAAATATTTGTTAGATAGTATTTATGTGTGGAAGATAGTAATGTTCTTAGTTTACCTAAGAAGATTTGCAGAAAGATTATTGAAAATAATGCCAAAAATATAAGTGAAGAGACTTTAAGAATAATGAAATTAATGAAAGCAAGGACTCCTTGAGTTCAAAAATCTAAAATGAGACATTAACTAGTCCCATCAATGGAATTATTCTGAATTAAGAAGGAGCCTGAAACTCAACATCAAACCATAGAGAGCTTAAAAGATCCTCTGGGAATGTATCATAGTGTGATGCCTCTTGAAAATCTTCTCACAGGGGCAAAGTCGACCAAATAAATAAAATCCCACTGTGTATTTTACAGTTATATGTTACAGATCCCTGTCAAACAATGTTTCCAAGAATCTTAAAGCACTTGTTATGAAGAGCTCAAAATGTCTTTAAATATCTATGATTTGGCTTTTGTTAACTGACAAAGAAGAATATGTATACATAATATCACACAAAGGCCAGACATAGTTTCAAAGCATTGTTTCATCTTTGACAGAAAGGAAGCACTACAGGAGAAGAGAACTTTTGGCCTGAAAAAATATTATTAAAATTTTTAGTTCAGCGTTATTTATGGTTTGAGTATGAAATGTCCCCTACAGTCTCTTATTTTGGAGGCTTGGTCTCCTAGTGTTGGAATTATTTTAGGAAGTGCTATGAGGTTTAGGAGGTGTGTGCGAGCTAGAGCAACTAACTTCTTAGAGTAGGATTTGGGGCAATCTTTCATCTGTCCCCTTCCTATCTCTCCATCTCATCATGGTTGCAATAATTTTTTTTCCGACTGTGTGTTCCTACCATGATGCTTTGCACTTGTTACTACAGCCATGGAACTAGCTAAACTAAAAATCAAGTGTCCCTGGCTCTTTTTTTTTTTTTTTTGTAAGTCCATGTTTCTCATAATTATCTTCCTATCAAAATGACTATTTGTTTGTAAATAACTTTTTTGTAGTATGGATAGTCAGCCCACTTGGCCTTCATTTAACTCAACCAATGATATATTTTGTCACTTTGAATAGTAGAAAATTCAGCAGTTAGAATCATATGCATTTTAAATTCTTAAATCATCTTTTAGGTGAATCTTATTCGTAAATCTAGTATCTCTTTCATTGTTGATATATTACCTGTCTATGTCAACAATGGTATTTAGAAATAACTTCCATTCATGGCAAGTCTGATAGTTAACCAGTTTAAAAAGAAATTGTCCTGGGCTATTACTATTTCTATATTTCTGTTGGACATTAACACAATTTCTCTGGGTTTTTTTTTCTGCTATAGTGTTATTTTGACCCGGGAAAATATTAGATTTTATCATAGTGTTTTTTTTTACTTTACTTGTTATGAATATAAAAATGTAAACAATGATTTTCTATCTTTGTCCTCATGATCTTTTAATCTGAAGTTTGGAATTAAATATCCGCAGTTACAAACAATTTAACAAAAACGTGAAATTTTTAAGAAAGTGGATGGGCCTTGAAAAACCTATATTGTTATGTTCCCCAAGCTCAAAAAGATAAACACATGTTCTCTCTCATATGTGAGTCCTAACTTGTAATACTTTGATTTATTTAGAAGTTACAATAAATACCACTCGCACTTGTCAGGAAGCTGGAAAGATGCTTGGAGAAAGGAGAGACAGGGAGTGAATGGAGGGGACATAAAAGGAAATGGGAGGGACAGAAGAGGGAGGAGGGTGGGTTTGGGGGTACATACATAGGGGAGGGAAGGAAGGGGGAGAAACTCAAAGTGAAAGACAGCACGAAGCAATGTTATAGAAATGTTCTGCAGAGAGAGCCCACACTTGAGCAGATGTATCCAGCAGAGGTGGAAAAAACTTTTCCAAAAGCCATAAATTGTTGTTGGAGGATCATAGTGCTAGTAAACCCCAGGGCCAGAATTTTAGTTATTGCCACCACCACCCTCCCCCAATGCATACACTGAGCTATTGGTAAGAGAGGCCCATGAGGCCCCCAAAACAATCCATGCCATTTGCAAAGCACTTGGTTATACATTATAATCAAACATGAAGGGCTATTTCTGAAAATATCACAGGCTGTAGTCACAAATATATAGAGAGCAAGTTAGAAGGAAGTTGGAAGGAAGCTACTTCCCTTCTAGCTAGTACTCATCATGCTGTACTACACTAACTAGCCTTCGAGGGATAGGAGTCATTAACAGTGTGAACCAACAATGGATACTGGAAGCTATAAAATAAAGATGTCTGGCATAATGCACCCAGGAGTTCAATAGTGGCTCATGCCAATGAACCTGCTCCATTAGGGAGAGAATTCAGGACTGAGACTCAGAACCAAGTCTGAAGCCAATAGCTTTGAAGGTCTTAAAACTCAGAGGGAAGCTTTCAAGTTTTCTTATTTCCTTTTCTTTTTTGCTAAAAAGAGAGGTTGTGCTCATGAGAAGGTCTTCTAAATATCTATCTTTATCCCATTTGATCCCTGCTTCTCTCACTCTTAGCTACAGAATCTGCTTTTTGCAAATGATAGTGAATCCCCAGAAGATCAAAGATCTATCAGAATGACAACAAAAGAAAGTTGACAGTTTAGCATTCGAACAATCATATTTATTAGACATGCTGGGGCCCAGCAAACATTACAGAGGAGAAGGGAGATTAAATATAAGTGCATTTCTCATGGTTAGCCTGATAACTGTCTCTGAAGTGATAGTGGTAGAAACTGAAGAGACTCAATACCCATCAAAGCATTAAAATTAGAGGCTGCTCAGAGCTCAATTCTAATTTTCAACATTTGCCCAAGGTTCAGGGAACATTGCTGAAGATGTAATGAAAAGAATGTAAGAGCCATAGGGTGGGCAGGTGTATTTTCAGGCATTGACACCCATTCAGAGAATGACTGAACATTCATGAGCCCACAGTAAAGGCCAACAACCCCTGGATTACATTGGCTCTCAGAGGAATAAGGGTGGGAGAAATGAAGATAAGAGGATAATCCCATGAACATATGACCAATTAGCCACACATTCTTATATTACTGTTCCTAATAAAAAATACTAAAATCTGTTAAATGAGCTGCTCCAAAAATAGTTTGTCTTTCACTTATTTTAATGTATTGCCAAGTAAGAACATGGATATGGCCGCTAGTTTATATTTCTTCTTGGAAATGTCAATCTTAAAGTTTAATTTTAGTCTTTTAAATATTGGCAAAAACATGTTACTCACTTGATGTCAACTTGTTTTGATTCCTGAATGGGTACTGCAAAGACCATCTCTGAGTGGAAATGCTACTGGAGACATGTGCTGAAAAATATTAAGTAAAATATAGTCTGAAATAAATTAAAGAAAAAAATCACATTAGTGCTAACTTCCCTCCATTTTCTACCAACACACACACACACACACACACACACACACACACACACACACACACACACACAAATAAAAACAACCTGCCATCAGATTTGTTGCATTGAGTGACAGAAGTACTTAACTGTGCAGACTGTGCCATCCTCAGGCCAGTGCCAGCTAAAGAGCTTTGGCTTGTTCCTCTTCTATGCATATCTTGAACCCTCAGTCCGTAACTCTTTTCTTTAAATAACCACAAACCACAAGCAATGAAATATAGTTTACTATACTGGCACCTGATTCTTCAAGCATCTTCGGAATCATGAAAAAAAATATTTCCATGGTTTTAAGGAAATAAGTTAAGTTTTCCTTCATCAATAGATGCTAATATTGACTTCCTGTCTTAGTTATTCTACTACTATAGCTAACATAAGAATACATGTTTATTGCTATGTGTTATTATTTAGATATAGGCCCCAAATAATTTTACATATATATATATATATATATATATATATATATATATATATATATATATACATACATGTACATGTATATATATAGTACTATTATTTTGTTTATATCTGAAGTATACCCATATTATGTCAATTTACATTTGTATTATGACTGCTTAAACATGTCAGTTCACCTTAATGTACATGTTAGAATATGGTATGCATGTGCCATTGCCATTAGTCAGGTGTAGCAGAGAGGATATCCTAAAAAGAGTTAAATAATATAGTATAATGTATTATACTGAAAGCAGTAAGGCACACAAAAGAAATAGTGCATGATGTGGAGATCTACAGATAGATGTAAGTATTGAATTGTATGAAGGTTGCCATAGACTAGAATATGAGAGAAATGGAGAAATGTTTATCAAAAAATTCAGTTTTTAGTTATAAGGTGAATTTGTTCTTAGATATAAGGAGAGTATAACTAATAATACTATATTTCTTGCTTGGCACAAGAGGATTGAGAAGTATACTCAACATACACTCAAACTATTCATGAAAATACAAACAGGACAAACAGTGATGGCAGATATGATGGTAATAAAACACAATTCATATACATATATATGGCTGTACATGAGATATGCACAACTATTATTAAAAATATTTCAATAATGCTGGAGAATAAAAGCACTTTTGAATTTGCTCATTTATGCAGTGTTTGAAGATTATGTTATATAATTGAGCTTTTCCTGTGTTTTATTTCTCCTCTCTTTCTTGATGGGATTTTAAGCTTTTATATTTTTATTCTCATCACATACAACAAATATCATTTTATCAAAGTAAACATTAATTCCACATTAAATTTTAATATTAATGTTTATCATATTACTACTACTCCAGTCATAGTATCATCTCATTCAATATTTCCTAAGGTTTTTTTAAATTGTATTGTCATTGCAATAATTTTTTTCTTTACAGATATAAAATATATTTTTTTTAAATTTACATTTTTTTCAAAATTTATTTTAAAGAGTTTTACGATATTATTCTCTGACTACACACACACACACACACACACACACACACACACACACACACACACACACATTTGACACAAGGTCTTGCTGTATAGCCAAGATTGGTCTCAAATATAAAATCCTATTAACTCAACCACCACCCTAGGTTTGGGAAAACAAGATTGCACCACCGTGCCAAACTCATAACTGTATTTCTATATTCTGTTCTGTTTTAAACTACCTGTAATACTTTTAGTGAATTCATCAGTCCATCCTAGATACTATGATAAAATAGCCTCAAATGAATATATGCATATTAGCAAATTGTTTCTCACTCTTCCTGACAATTGTGAATGCAGCTATAGGAATTCCCAGGCACTATGTCTGGTAAGAGTCCAGGACATAATTACAAGATTTCATATAGTTTTTGGGACCACAGAGGAGGTAAGAGGCAACAGAAAGCAAAGTTCCTAGATCTTCCCAAGCCCATTTTTATTTTAAAGATCTTCATTTTCACAAAGTTTGTTTCCATATGTGATAGAGAAACATATAAACATGCCAGACCATTAACTATAATGTAACATATTATACCCCCTTGAATAACTGCTCATATCAACTGGCTATATATATTTGATTTCTTCATCATATTATAATCATAGTAGAAGCAAAGGCATTATTCATATTTACTTCCATGGTATACCAAGAAGAAAAATTTGGCATATTTCCTTTTAGGACAGTTCAAAGATGCAAATTCACACTAAACATAAATCATTGACTCCAAATATTTTTCAGTATATAAAGAATTTGTAAAAATCAAGTTGTGTCCTCACATGGTATTTTACCCAACCAGTGGAAGTTAGAACATTGTTAATGACAATCATAACATACTTGTGGTCATCCTATCTGGCACAATTGTGTAAGGGTATAGCTTATTCTTATACACTGATACAAAAAGCTCTTTGTATTATCCATAAGAATGTCTTTTATTTTGCATGAAAATGTTTATAAAAAATAGATATAAGCTTTTCTTGAATCATTTGATATTAGCTATTGATGTTTTCCCAAAGATATTTCATGATATCTGTCAACATATTTAGTTGACATTCCCATTTAATTTGTCAACAATACCTTACCCAAATGGCTAAGCAAATCCAATTATCTTGAATTATTAGCTCTATCTTAGATGTGAGACTTTTATAACCTTTCTAATAATTCAGCATGATCATCTTGTTACCTCTATTTGAAATACTGTGAGTGCACAATTCTGTATAGAGCTATGATAATGAACTAATTATCAGTAATTTATTCAATGACAACTTAAAGCTGGAATTCTTATATGACCCACGTAATGTTGTTCAAAAGTAAACTAGATTGCAATAAGTGTGGCAATCTACAAGGAATATTCAAATATTGATACTGTACCCATGCATAGTGGACCAATCCAAATTCCCAAGATTTGGGAAGTATAGACAAGAGGGATTTTCACAAATACATGCCAGTCAAAGCTCCCAAAATATACCCTACCTCAAAACAGAAGACTTAAGAAACACTATCAGTGATATTTTGACCATTTTTGTTTGGAACACAATATTGTTCTGGTATATTTTATATTAATATTTAAAATGTAGATGATATACATGAAGGAAAATAATCTGAAACAATATTTCCCACACTGCAAAAATTTATTTGACCTAATTTTTATAATATTTATCTAATTCAAGGAAGTTCTGAATTGAATATACTAATATGATGTAATTCCTCAAAGATATCTAATAGTTATTTTGCTCACTTGCTATAGATATTTATACATTTACACTGTGATATATGTACATTTTTTGTTTACTTCAATCATTTTAAAATGACAGTAATTGCATGCACAGAAAGTTGCAGTTTTATTTGAAGAGTGATTAATTACAGGAAAATGTATATATTAGTAACAAACCTAGCCTGATTCTGCTGAAAGACATAGCCGAAGGAAGTAAACAATTGTGAATTCTTTGTCCAGAAATTCCAGATGACCAGAAGCAGCTAACAGGACACAGGTGGCTGTGCTCTCAGGAGGATATTTTATAATGGGTTTTAAATGAGGAAATGGGAATCATCAGTTTTAGATACTTTTGAAGTCTCACAAGTGTGAAAGCCTTCATACATCATAACAGAAATAATGGGAAGTGATTAATACATGTCATTGACTTAAATGAGTTGCCAGATGTATTTGATTCTCAAGTGAGCAGAAGGAAAAAAAATGGAAAAGAACCTCATAAAATGTGTCATAACAGTTCATGTCAGTTTATGTTAAACCATAGAGATGGCCACAATTTCCAAAAATAATGCAATTTTAGAGACCTGAGATATTTACTTTTAGAATACAATGCAATTATTCACATAGGTATTGAAAACCTGTGTTTCTTATGTTATCTCAAAGTATAATTTGTAACAATATAATAAAATCCTGAGCAAAGTACAACAAATGCCTCCATAAAATTAAGAGAATTTATAATTGCCTTATTTGAATTAAGTGTAATAAAAAATCTTGCTTAATAAACCTTGAATAGTGGCACACAGCTCTAATCCCAGTTCTTTTGAGGATGAGACATGGGTATGGTTGAGAGCTTATCCACCTTCTGCTAGAATGAATTGTTGCTCAAAAAATAAAATGTGGTTTAATAATCAGTACACTAAGAAATTGCTACCAATCATTAATATCTGTTATAGAGAAAATTGTAAAAATGACAAGTTCATTTAATTGCAATTGTAAATTAGCTACAAAGTTACTTAAGAAGAAATGTGATGAAAGTCATAGCTACATTTTAAGAAATCATGGTGAATAACAAGCTTGCTTTTCCTTGAGAGATTCAATGCTCATCAGTAATCTTAATATTATTATGTTTTCTGAGGAATATTTGCTACAAGTAGAAACCATGTAGATCAGCTACAAACAAAGCATGCTGGAATTCTTATAACACTTATTTTCCTTAAACAAATTTGGACAATAGATTTCCATTTATTTTATTTTATACTTTATTATTTTTTAATAAGTAGAAAATTTGTGTGAACAAGCCATGTGTTGGTACCACCGTTTTCTTCCTCCCTACTCCTTTCCACTGAGGGCCCTCCTCAGTGGGATTGCCTCATGCTCATCTCAAATCCATCCTCCATTGAGTTCCCTCCCCCTTCCAATTAGTTTTTCTTTTGTTTTGATGTCACCATGTTTTCCTCCAATGTTGAAGGTCTTGTGTAGGTAGTTTTAAGTCCTGCAATGGAAATGTTGCTTGATAACTGGCCAAAGTCTGAACTCAAAATGTGTTAAGCAAAACTGGCCCACATTGTTACTTAATTTTATTCTGGTTTCTTTGTCTTTTATGTTAAATAAATATTTATATAAGAGGCAAGACAGAGAGAGGGGGAGTGGGGGAGTATGGGTGCGATAGTAGCTCTATAACTGCAAACTCCAGATGTTTGTGCCACTTTGTGCATCTGGTTTTATATGGGAATCAGGCTAACAGGCTGTTAGGCTTTGCAAGCAAAGACCTTTCACTCTGCAGCTGTCTCTGCAGCCATGTCATTTTCCTTCACATACAGATGGGTTTCCGTTGTTCTGTGTATCTTCTGCTATCAGTAAAAAGCAATTATCTCGTCAAGAGTGAGATCAACATGGATCAAAGCAGATAAGCAGACATTTAGAAGTCTTTTTTCAGAAGACTCTTTGACAAGCATAACCTCTCCTTTTAGCCAAAGTTGAGTGAAGAAATTCTTCTCTATGATCTATGACCTTCTAAGCCTTAGGCTTCTAACTTAGCTCTCAGCAGCAGGTATGTATTCTTTCCCAATAAGCAGACTTCATATCCAATCAGACAGCAGTTGCAAACAAATTCCATACACATGTCCACCTTGTGCATCTGGCTTTATGTGGGTACTGGAGAATCAAACTCCGGTCCTTCTGCTTTGCAGGCAACTGCTTTAACCACTAAGACATCTCTCCACCCCACTTTTTTTCTTCTTTTTATTTAATTTTATTAAGATTACATACTGATGATACACAATTTGGGATTTTGTGAGGGGAGTTCCCAAACTTTGAAATCCAAACTTTGCGTCCCTATCTTATTTCCACAAAGAATTTATAAAACAAACATGATAGTGAAAAATGATCAATTATTGAATTTATTTAGGTAGAAACAATAGTTGTGCGGCTCATTTAGGAGAAATTAGGATCTAGAATATTGCTGGAACAGTTCACACATGTAAAAGACAGTTTCTAGTTATCCCATGCAAAAAAAAAAATAAATACACATGCTTGTGCAAGGCAAAGCATGAAAAATTAGAATCCAGGGAAAGGCTGGAGCAGGTTCACAAACATGATGGTGATGTGATCTAGAAGCGTATGCAGATTTAGTGGAAACACACACTAGTGTGGGAGCCTCTACATGGAATAAAGGTCCGAGATTAGGGGATATTGGTTTAAGAATAGTGGAAAGAAAGTCCTAATGCAGAGATGGGAATTCAGACGAGAAATGGGCAGTGAAGAGAATTACACTGTTGGTTACCCTGTGTTCAGACAAACCATACATGTAACAGACCTAGAGTTTAGAAGAGTTACCCACATGGTAGATCTTGAGTTTAAAGGAAATATGCACTTGATAGATTTAGAGATCACAGAAAAATCATACATATAATCAAAGTGAGGAGTTAACCCAAAGCACAACACAGAGGTGAAGAAAGCAGAAAAATGCCCAGGCTGATAGGGAATCCCTGTCTCTGCTGAGACAAAGAACGGTGAACTTACATGTGTCCAGACAGAAGAGATCTCAGAGGACACAGACTGACTGCATTTTGCTTCATCATGCATGGCTAAGTCTGTTTCTGCTTGCTTCTGTGGATGTGTGTGTGTGCTGTATTAATTATGGGAAAATACATATAACATTGGTAAACACTGAAAGACAAACATAAGAAACATAAACAAAGACAATTTCATTGAAGAAATCTAACGATCCTTAAAAATGAAATAAAATCTTTATTTTTCTCAGTGATCATGTAAAAAGAAAGGAATAACTAGCAGGTTTTCAAACAGCACATTTTCCTTTGCCATATTCTTGAGAAATTCAGAACTACCCAAGAATTTTTGAAGATGTAAAATAAGGAAACACATGAAAACTAAGAGAATATACAATGATAATTCATTTATGTATTTTTTAATTTAATTCAATCATATGAGATACTTGTTTTCTTCACGCGCTGCAACGTGACTAATAGGTACAATTGTGAAAATAAACAAGCTAAAAGATATCAAATATATTACCATATTTGTTTTTGTAAATATAATTCATCCACTCAATTTTGTCCTTAAAAAGTATCTGAAGAAAAGGTTTTCTTTTGAATACTGTAACTTTTTACGTTTTTTTTAATAAAGAGAGGTTGTTTTAGAAAGAACCACGATTTTACTCATAATAATGAAGTAAGCACTCATTTTAATGTTAAAAGAAAACCTCAAACTTAAATTGTACGACATTAGTTTTCATATAAAATACACACACGTAGTATTCAATATTTTATTCTAATAAAATGCACATTAGTATTTTTATAATCCTTATTTTAACTGACATTCATTCCGTTAAGTACTCAAAATAATTGAAGAACACATAGACTGGAAAGAGAGAGAAAGAAAGAGAGAGAGAGTAATTAGGGACAGAGAAACTATATTGATTTTCAACTCTGCTCACATACAAATGGCAAGAGTTACTTTAGTAGTTGAATTCCAGATCTTGACTGACTCTTGGAATTCATTATCCATTTATTACTCTTGTTGAGTCAATTGCAATAAAAGCAAAATACTAGGGGGGAAAGAAAAAAAATAGAAGAAAAAGAAAGAAAGCAAATACCATTGCCCTGTTCATTGCTCTAACATCACACTGCCAGCCTCTGCCTCCTTTCCTAGGAGTGTGAACAGTGTGCAAATAGAGGTTATCTCCATGGTAACCACAAAGGATCTCAGTATGTTACAGTGCTCACAAAAGCCATTTTTATTTCCCTTAAGAATCTACAGTCAACCTGCCCACTTGAAAGAAAGTTTCTTAGGGTAAAATAAATTAGGAAAATACTAAGTAGAAAAATTTAAAATCAATTGAGTATTTGGCCAGTATGTTTCATTAAACCTATGAGTTTTCTACTGATAGATGTCAGGGAAAATTGATCATCTATAATTGTGTCTTGGAGAAGGTAGAGCTAATCTTTAAGGCAGAGGGATGATCCCCAAAAGGGTTTCCCCAAAATCAAATTGTACGGTGACTTTTTTTCAGGAATGACTGACACCCATATGAAAGGTCTGTAAGTGGATTTTCACCATCCATCATTCATCAATGACACTTCCTCTGTATTTTTGAAGCAATTCTTTGCTTTCTTCACCATTTTTTCAGAATTTTCGGTATAACAAAGTTATTAGGATATTGCTAACCTTATACTATAAACTTTTTATAAAAAATCTGCATAGAAATATATTGTTTTTAACCCATTCTACATGAAAGCTTCCTGAGAACATGCCAGTAAACAAAATTGACTGTGTCCCTGAAGTTGAAGGAGTTTTCCTCAGCTGATGGCTCTGAGGAAGCTGGTGGAAGCCTTAGGTGTGGATACACACGCATGGGGAATTACTCCTTGAGTCTTCCTTTTTTCTCCTCCAGAAACTATGGTGTCAGTCAACTCCTGTGACACACTTACTAACAAGAAAGCTCGCCTTATTATGAACTCAAAACAACAAAACAGAGTGACCACAGATAGAACACTGTGAAATAATTATACTGAATATTTACTCATTTTAAATTATTCATCATTTATTACAGAGATTATAACAGGACTGTGGAAAACTAACACAAAAGCATTCTATTTCAAGAGATTAAATGACAAACAACTCCTTGTTTAAATACAATGTTCTAAAGACAAGGAGGGATGTGTCGTTTTCATGTTCATCGTAACAAATAACAGTAAACATACTGTCTGTAAGTTAACTCTGAGCACAGCACAGGGGTTTTAATGGTATACAAAACACTTTCAAGATAGAAGAATTTTATGCCTACAATCTCTTTAAATAATACCACCATGTGATTTGATAATCATCCTGAAATGTCATATTTTCTGCTAAAGAGATAGAGATTAAAAATATTTAAGAATTATCTATTGTCATTTGCTAATTATCACATAATGCTTTTCACTAGCAAATCAGGCATGCTGGCTGCAACACTTAAGTATTGTGCTGTAGTGTTGTATTCCTGCACAATTGTAGGATTGTATTATATTTCTGGTATTGTATTTTCTGTATTGCTTCAGATAAAAAACAAATACTAAGCAAACAAAATTATTATTTTTAAAAAATATTTTATTATTCATTTTTCAAGCAGAGAGAGAGACAGACAGAGAGAGAGAGAGAGAGAGAGAGAGAGAGTGAGCACACCAGGGCCACCACCTTGTGCCTTGTGCGTCTGGCTTATGTGGGTCCTGGGGAATTGAACTGGGGGCTTTAGACACTGGAGGCAAGTGTCTTAACTGCTGAGCCATCTCTCCAGCCCTAAATTTGTTTTTTAATTTTTAAAAATATTTTATTTATTCATTTTTCAAGCAGAGAGAGAGAGAGAGAGAGCGAGAGAGAGAGAGAGAGAGAGAGAGAGAGAGAGCGCACCAGGGCCACCACCTTGTGGGTCTGGCTTATGTGGGTCCTGGGGAATTGAACCCAGGGCTTTAGGCACTGGAGGCAAGTGCCTTAACCTCTGAGCCATCTCTCCAGCCCTCCAGCCCTAAAATTATTTTAAATTTATTCAAAAAAGGCCTTCTTGAATATTTTTAAATTTTGTATAATAGTCATAATATAAACATTTATAAAATTATGCACATATATATGATGAACATCAGACTTAACAATAGTAATATAAAACATTTCCAGATTAAATATATGAAAAAATATTTGATTTTTTAAATCTTTTAACTGATTTTAATACAGGGCAATCTAATCATGATAAATTTAACATTACAATGTGATCTCCTGGAACATTATATTTTATTAACTTTGTTGATTATAGACACTAATCAGGGCTATTGGGGATACAATTGAGTGGTGGAGTACTTCCCTACTCTGCACAAGATCCTGGGCTAAATACCTAGTACCACAAGGATCACTCTGTTGGACACTGTTGTGTACACCTATCCTCTACGACTCAAGAGGCTGAGATTCAGGGTCTTTCTCCATAAGTTCAAGTCCATCCTGGTCTACATATAAGTGCCAGTCCAGGTTGGGTGACAAAAAGTCCCTGTCTCAAATAAGCAAAGTTTTCCAAGGGTTTCATCACATTTAATGGTACTTATGGCTTACAGCATATGTTTGCACAATTGTGAAAACTTGGTAATACTCAGAACAAATTCTGTTCCAATATTTAGTGCCTTAATTCAAGTTTGGAAAACCACAATGACACAATGGTATAGAAGTAAATTTTTTCTAATGGTTATATAAAGCAGCAGCAGGAGATTGAAAGTCATGAGCAGATGGGACCAAGAATAGAGGTGATTTAACAAGGAGCTCCCTGCAGTGGTCAGCTTTCCCTCAATTCCACAATGGGTGTCTGATCAGAAAATTCTGTCAGTAATATATTTCATAATTATAGCACTAATATATTTTCCCACTGGCAGGATATATGTGTATTTATTTCTATACGATCCCCAATATTTATTTTATTTTGGCTTTTTTCTCTATTCTCATTGTGTAGCTCAGTTTTGATATGGAGACATATCCTCTACAGGGCCTCCTTCATGTTCATATGACAGTAAGGCTCCTGTAAACATAATTCTATAGAGATTTGCTCTGGCAATACTAATTCTATAGCGATTTGTTATAAACAGCATCCTTAGGGTATAGGTAGTTTTGATTATATTTCCCTGGTCATTAATGATGTTGAGCACTTTTCGCTATCCTAGTTTGTCATTTATATAACTCAATCAAAATATATTTTATTCAGGTATTTTGCTTATTTTTAATGGAATCCGATTTTCCATTAAAATACTGTATATTTACTATGTAAATTTTATTCTAATCACTTTGCATGGAACTTATCGAGAAATATTTTACCCAAATTGTAAGTTATTTTAATTTGATAATTATCATCTTTTCTGTAAAGAAAAATTAATTTATGATAATCCCAATTATTTGTTTTTGCTTCTGTGCACTAACTTCAGTATTATATCAAATATTAATGAGGTCAATGTTTGAAAAAGGTTTATGGGTTTGTTGATTTTATTTTTATTTTTTTTAATATATATTTATTGTCCATAATGAGTTACATTATTTAGTGGGCAAACCATGCGTTGTTATCCCGAATTCCCCAATTCCCCCCTCCCCATCCCTGATCAGTTGTATATCCTCCTCCGTGGGCTGTCTGTATTCATAAATTTCCAGAAGAAATTTTAGTAGTTCTAATTTTACATTTGCACTGAGTATTCATTTTGTGGCACTACTACAACACTTCAGTGTTAACTGAAAGGTTAGTGCTTGCAGATTTTATCTTTAGCCAAGAGTCTTGGTACCGTGATTTACAACATAAAGTTGCTTACTCTCTCTGCTTCATTGTCGTGTTTTAGAAAAATCAAGCTGTCCTCAGCAGGAACACTTTGAAAGTACCTCAATCTTAAAATTTGTTGAATAAATCATTTTGGAAGAGATTAAATTCATTTCTATTGGATCAATACAAAAATGGAAAATATTTTATCTATCGAGAAACAAAATTTTTAAAAAGGCACTTCTCTACAGCATTAGCCTTCAACTATAATAAAACAATTAAGTACATATTAACAGATATGCAGTATTACTATTGGTAGAAAATAATTTCAATTTAACATAAAATGAATGGGAGTAGATAGGAAAAGGTAGCAATGTAAGCAAGAAACACCAACCTTACAAGAATAAACAGAGTATCATGAAAATATTGGCACCCAAGTCCATTTATTTAAATAGAGGTACTTTTATCCTGAGTCATTAACACACACACACACACACACACACACACACACACACACACAAAATTAAAAACAAAACAAAACAAAAAGACATCTCTGTTTCCATGATTATGGGGTCATGCATGACAATGGCAGGAAAGCAGGGAGGTAAATAGGTATATACAATAGCGAGATGGGAGAAATCCTTGGTTCACAACAATCTGCTCTCTAGCCAATTCAGTAACCCAAGAGCATTGCCTTACTCATTATTACAAGAGAATGTTAGTTCCTGAGAGATTTGTCCCCAGGATCAAATCACCCCTGCCCAACTTCCCAACATTGATGCACTACAGAATTATGCACCAGCAGTTTATCTATGGGCTGACCATGCTTCAAATTTATCAAATGGTCCATCATGTATGGCAACATTGGTAATAGCTGATGCTTTCTTTCTGGAATATTTGTTCTCACATTTTGGGAACTTGCTTATAGAGTTATTTTTAATGAACATGTCACCAATAACCATTAGACATTCCTATATGATAATATTTAACTAAAAGTGGCCTACATTTTGGGTCCAAGGATACAGTTCAAAGGTAGAGTGCTTTTGAAACACATGAGAAGCCTGTGATTCATTCCAACAATAACATTACAGCCTGTAAACATGAAGAAAAATATTGACTAGTATATAATCTTCAAATACTTCCCATACTGGGTTTCTCTTCAAATCATGGAGAAACATATTATATTTTATTCATCATAAATGTTTTGCATTCATTTGGAAATTTAATTAAGTAATTGGGAATAAAAGTGACAGCATTCAAATGTCTTTATAGATTCTTTATAAATTTCTCCAATAAGACAAGAACATAGTGGCCTGGCCTGTAAACCTCAATTATCACTACATCAACATTGAACCGTCCCCCAGGGAGAACAAGTGTTTTAAACTGTGACACTCTCTCCTCCTCTGGCAATCAGTCTTGGCTGACATAATGAAACACAGTTAATCCCTGAACACGAGGAACCACAGTAGTTAACTTCCTCAGTCATGCCTGTAACAATTCAATTAGCAAATCCCTACGGACATTCTGTACTTCAGAAAAGAAACTACCCAGGGATATTTTTATTAGACTTGTTTTCTAATCATGTCAGCAAGTCTACCTATCTGTACAAGAGCATTGAACTGCCCTTGCCAAGAGGAAGGGTCACATTTAATAATGATCCCATATGTCTACATCTGTCAACCGTCATTTCATTCATGTGGTAGTTAAAATTATGGCTAACGCAGGCTTTAAATCTTTTCTAAATCCTAGTATTCAATAGAATATTTCTAGAATATTTCTTTCATTTACTCATCCCACGATACGTCTGCTTGGAAATCCAAATAAATCATAGGTCTTACATGACCTATAGTTGGAAATTATAGCAGACTTCATAGCAATGTGAATAAATATACAAGTATGTGAGATGACAAGTCAGTGGGCCAATGTTTTAGAAGAGCTGAAATTATGAAATAAATTATGAGGAGCCCCCAAATAGAGTTCAAGCTTTAAAAATTCTTCATAAGATTAATCTGTGGCTCATTTTACTTATTGACTAAACCCTATGGAATAAGGAAACATAGTGCTTTCATTTTCAGTGATGAATTTCTGTGGCATTCATTTAAGATGATCAAACAGCAAATAGAATGCTTTTTCCAATGAATTCAAATTTAATTTGCTCCTCGATAACCACTTCCCCTTAGGACAGCCAGCCAGCTTTCTTTCCTGATCCTCCAACTATACATACAGTGTGGAGATTTACCTTGTAACCACCTCTCCTGGGCAGCAGTTGACTATAGATTAACTCTAACAGTTAAAAATAAATAAATAAATAAATAAATAAATAAATAAATAAATAAATAAATAAATAAATAAATCATGGCTAAGCCATGATGTGCAGTACAGGGACTTTTGTGTTTTTTTTTTTTTTTTTGTGTGTGTGTGTGTGTGCGTTTGTTTGATTTTTTTTTTGCCTTTGTCCTGTTTTTTAATGTTTTTCATGGGAGAAACACAACCTGACTTCACAGTCAAACATTTTTGTGGTGTCACTTAAAGAGATTTGTGTATATATTCAGTATGAAGTCTTTCAAAAATGATAGAACTTATTTGTTGCTTCAGTTCTTTTTCTGTATCATTATCCTATATGGAATTTGATAGTTTTCCTAGCAGCAGCTTGCTCTCTCTGTGAGCTGCTCTGATGACTACAGTCTCTGGTGCTCTGGCTGGGGCCTGAGAAGAGCACCTTATTACTGTTGTACATTGACAGCGGGGGGCGCTGTGCTTCCAATGACTCTCTTCGTTCACAGTGCCTCTCATCTTTATATTAGTAAGTTTGTAGTTGCTGATTCTTAGAAAGATAACCCAAAAGTGCATTATATATTTTAATGATGTTTCTGTCACAAACTCATTTTCCCAATTCCACTTTTAATTACATTTATATTAATCTCTATATGCGTTTAAAAGATCATTAAAATGTATTTATTTTTATCAAAGCATATTTTCTTTTTTGTTCCTGGGAGAAAAACTTGGTTGGAGCTTCAATAACCATTTTTTAAAATTACACCTTTATATAAGAATCAAATAGGTAGTCTAGTTCAATATCAATTTATAACTCCTAAATGCTTTTACATTAATGTCTCTTCACTATGAATGATGATTCAATCCTAAAAGTTTGTTAATAGATAATAAATTATAAATTGAATAAGAGTGCTTCCCTTTAAGGTTTAAAGTAAATTGTTCATAGATATGTGTAGACTCATTTATCAATGTTTTCACTGAAGTAGGACATGGAGGGACCATATGGAATACTTAGTGTTTCCAAGTTTAAATCAAATCTGGGTCAGACTTAATCTAGTTTTTGCTTTTCAATCTGGAGTTAACATGCCCATGTAGCTTTTCATAAGGACACCCCATATTTCAGTTTTTCTAGCCAAATTCAAAAATCGAATTCATTGCCCGAAAATACAGCTTTGCCACATGGCATAAGTGTTCATGGTGTGAATCCGCATCTCCCTCACGGCTTAGGTGAGAAGTCATCTAGGGATAAAGGAATCTGTGATGACTAACTTTTGTCAAAACAAGATTGACAGCTATTCAGATAAAGGGAATATCTATGCAGTTCCTGAGAGGCTAAATTTACACTTAAGTATTCAATAAAATAGGTATCAATACAGATCATCTAGCCAATTAAGGGGCTGAACAGAAGTATGAATGGAGGGTGAATACTCTTTCTCTTGAGTTGTGGAATCAAATTCCTATTTTTGTTGGGTATTTTGTGCATAGTACTTGGGATTCCAGAGTCAGCTTTTTTTTTTTTTTTTACAGTGGGTGTCATGGTTTGATACAGGTGTCCCCCACAAACAATTGAATGTGTTCTGATAGATCGATCCTCAGCTGATGGCAGTTTGGGTTTTACAACCTCGATGAAGCTGTGTTGTTGGGGGCAGGTTTATGGGGTTATAAGCCAGCTTCCCCTTGCCAGAGTTTGGCACACCTTCCTGCCGCTGTTTCCAGTGCTGTGGCAGAGGTGAAGTCCAGCCCTCTGCTCATGCCATCGTTTTCCCTGCCAGAATGGAGTCTCCCCTCGAGTCCGTAAGCCAAATAAACCCATTCCTCCACAAGCCGTTTTTGTTTGGGTTCTTTCTGGGCAGCAACTAGAAAGCTGACTGCAACAGCCACATAAGGCAACTACAGTTACTTAAATGTTCAAATACAAACTTTAATTTATTTCATATAAATAACATTTCTAAATGTTGAATCTATATATAAATTCTAATGACTATAAAATGAAGCTTTATAAAAATACTTTTTTTTAGTATAAAATTTCTAATAGTTCAATTGGTTAATAAACTAACATTGTTAAAAATATCTAGAGCAGTAAATATACTTTTCTAAAGAATTAAATTTAAAACAATCAAATGTTCAAAACCTTATAATTAGCTAGAAAAAAAGTTGAGGGACACTTATCAAATCATCATATTTCTACATAAGCTATACTACTAAGGATTTGTAATGTGAAAATACATTATCTTGATTTTGAACTCTCCAGTAAGAAATTACACTTCCATATTTTTATGTAAGAAAACTTTTAGAAGCAGATTAATACTGTAGGTTAGGTTGGAGGAAACCTTAACATATCAGCTGATCTACAATTGCTAGATACCTATTTAAATGTTAGTAGGCTTGAAGAACCTTTAAGCTCACTTCCTTTCTGGTAATAAATAGTTTGTGTAAACCAAGGGCTTGAATAGCAGTTCTCTATTTTCTTGTCAGAAAAAAAATGGGATCAGATTCATAATTATTACAATGTGAGAAGTCATAACTCTTTCAATGCTGAACTTCAGAGAAAGTCCTAAATTACAAATTACAACCCATTTAAAGCTGGATTCTTGAGGCACTAAACCTTACATATTTGCCACCTAGCAGGAGGTTTCACACATCAGCCCCTCTCCTATGAGTGTCAACCCACATGCTTCTGAGGAACACCTGGATTGAAGTGTCCCTCCTACCTGAGGCTCCTGTCAAGTGCCCTCTTCTGGGAATTTCCACTTTACTTTCAGATAAGAGATCCCTGACTCAACGTAGATATCACTGATTCAACTCCACTAGTTGCTCTGTAAATCTTAAGGCTCTTCCTGTCTCCACCTCTCCAGCTCTGGGATAACAGGCATGTTTCCATTCTTGACATTGTACATGTATTTTGCACATCTGAATTTAGGTCCTCATTGTGGTGGTCTCAGCATTTTAATCCTTGAATCATCTCCTCAGGTCTTGATGTTAATACTTCTTGAAAGCAAAGAGCTCTTTTCTGCATATATTAACATATGAATGTTCCTTTACATGTTGGTATTGAGAGGGATTAGGAGGAAGACCCCTCCCACAGGTAGAGAGGGCATGGCCACACAGTGACCTCAGGTCACACTATCAAAGACACTCCCAGGCCAGAGCCTTGCCACTCCTCCTGGCCATGAAATCTTTAAAAGTCCTGACTTGAACTGGGGAGGCTGCCTTTTTCCTGTCTGGACTGC
This sequence comes from Zapus hudsonius, assembly GCA_004024765.1. Lineage (NCBI taxonomy): Eukaryota > Metazoa > Chordata > Mammalia > Rodentia > Dipodidae > Zapus > Zapus hudsonius. Next base: position 97,423 of record PVHP010000424.1, on the reverse strand, counting down.
TGGGCTGGAGACTTATTATACCCCTTCCCCTCTCTCATCTCAGTACTGGGATCAGTGTGAGGGGGATTTTCTCCTTAACATATGTGCTATTTCCTTTTTTTAAAAAATTTTTTGGGTGTTTCTGTGCATTTTGATGATGATTTATGAACCTCACAGACCACATGGTGACTGGGCTGCTTCACTATCCAATTCCCCCTTCCCTTAACTGATTTTAATCTAGAATAAATCTGTGATAGGAAAAATAATTCTATCCAAAGTGTCTAAATTTGGCATTAGAGGACACGAACTCAGGGGGAAATGCAGTGGTAAAACCCCAGACATGGCTGTGCCAATTTCCCCATTACAGTATGTACATATGTCCTGATATAAAAACTCAGCTGGGATCAATTTATGAGTCAACACTGCTACTTTCAGACATTGTACAAGTTTGAAAGATGTATAATGATTAAATCAAACTTTCTTGACGTGTAGGATATTGTGGACTATCTAGCGCTTTAATCAAGCCCACTGTATGTCAAAATTGAGTTATAGGCATGTTGTCCAGAGGAGAGCTGGTGTTGATAAAAGGCCTTACAAATAATTAATAGAGTTCCCATTTGAGGGAAGGCATCACCAAACTATTTTTTCAAGATTTTAAAATTTGATTTTTTGTTTCGTTTTGGTGTCCGGAGAGAATCTGTAACTTATTAAGACCCTTTAATGTCCTCTCTAATTAAAATCCCACTAAAGGTAAATATTTTTTTTTTGTAAGAATGGGTAGGCCAACAAATAATTTTTGTTAGAATACAAATTTGTCTCACTTGCCTGTAAAAGTGTTTGGAGTTTTCTTCAGCCAAACTGCATTTCTAAAGAGAATAATGTGTTTGAATAATTAAAAGGAATTGCTTCCTCTTTAAACTTAGAATTACAGTGAATTAGTAGAAGCTTTGAAGATCTGTGGTTTTTTGCATTTCTGTTCTATGCTAAATACTCACTTGTAATGCTCCTTATTTCAAAAATCCTTCCTCCCTGCAGCTGAGGAAAAGAATGTGCAGCTGCATGATAACCTACTAATGAAGAAAAGAGAGTTGATTCTCTCCCAACAAAAAGGCAAATATATTTTCACATTCAGAAATAATAACAAGGAAAACATTTTCTAAAGGCCTAACCAAAATAAAATGAAATTATTCATAAATTATCTCTTACATACATACAGAGAAAGAGAAAGAGAAAGAGAGAGAACACAAGAGAGAGAGAGAACACTAAATGCATATTTGACCTGTACATTGCTACTTTTATGTTTAGCCATATAAATAAATATAGAATAAAGACTCTGTATAATTCATCTGTATAATAGATATAAGAAATACAAGGATTAACAGAAAAAGTTATTTCAACATAAAGCAGAATGAGTAGTCTCCATCAATAACATTATGACTTCACTGTGCAATAGGATTATTTTTAAACCCAACATCAAAACCCATTTTGTCCTTGACTATTTGCATAAGACAATTCATTCATAAATGACTTGAAATTATGAAAGAACCATATAAACTTCAGGTGATAATTTTGAAACATTTTCTACTTGTATAATGTAGACAATGACCAGGCAAAATTGGATAAAACACCCATTGCAGTCAGTGTGGTCCTGGGCAGATCTTTAAATCAGTTCCAAGAATACACAGTGTAAAAATGTGTCTTCAGTAAACAGAATTTGGATAAATGCCCATCCATAAATAATATGATGAAGTTGCTACCTTATCTCCAATATATCCAAAATTAAGCTGAAATAGTCTAGCCTTAAAGATAAGTCCTTTTATAAATCATTTGTAAAGTTAATTTCTCTTTGGGGTCCTAGGATTTGGTTCCCTATGTTATTCACCCTGAAATCCCAGTTCCAGTCAAGCACTCCCCTTCACTGAATAGATTTCTTGGCCAAGTTATCAGGTGTTGATTGCTTCCCCCAGGTTTTGGTGCCTCCATTTCACAGGTGTTTTCTTTGTGGTTCGCTATTCTCTCCCAGTAGAGGCTCCTAAGGTCTCAACAACAAAGCAGCCTTAATATTCACCCACCATGACCCAGGGAACGGAGTGGAAGAGGGGGCAGAAAGATTGTAAGAGCCATGGTGGGGGAGAATTCTAGAGACATTGCCCACCTCAGTATCAACATGCAAAGGGGGGCTGGAACCCTGTTGACTCCTAGGCTATTCACAAGCTCCTACCCCAAGGACTGATCCAGACTACCCACAGAGGAGGAAATCCAACTGACCAGGGACAGGGAAGAGGGAAATAGAGGAACTGGAGACATCAACACATTATTCCCTTATTAAGTGTATCTAATTATGGATAATAAAATAATAAAAAAGATAAGCCCTGAGATTATCAGCATGCTTGAAGAAAGTTCTGAGACATCTGCATACTAATAGACCTTAATTTGAATCTCGGAAATTATTTTAAGATGTGATCACTAAAGCCAAAGAAACAATAGTAAGTGAAATTACATCAAAATAAATTATATTTGAACATGAAGGGAAATAGATTATCAGAATGAAGAGATAAAAATGATATATAAGAAAATATGTTACCATACATGAGAAAAATAATTACTATACAAAATATATTAAGAACTTTGCCAACACTATAAAAGAATATGTTTTAGTAACATGAACAGATATGACTCAAAAGAAGAGAAGTTTAAAAGTATGTTCAAATGCACTAATCATGAGGAAGATACAAGTTAGATTGTCAGTACATATGTTTACTGGAGTTCCAAGAAGAAACCCTACACCCATGTTGAAGATTTTACAAGGCTGCCTGACTGATTTGCTTGTCATGATAATAGAAAGTCAATATTCCAAAGGAGCAAAGCTTAAATTGTCTTGGGCTATTTTTAGTACTCATTATAGGCATTTATTACCTACCTCTGTATCAGAACCAATGCCATTTAAATTGTCAGTCACAAACATTGGAATGTAGTAATTTAGAAAACCACTAACTTCCACCAAACTAGAATTTACAAATGACATTTGATAGCATCTAAAAGTTGTGGCAGAGATTTCCTAGTTTATCTCTAGTCTGTCTGTGTGATGTTACCAATAATGTACTTGAAAATTGTCTTGATTTATGACTTTGTTCTTTGTCTCTAGAAAAATTCCATACAGCCACTTCCATGTTGGCTATCATTTGGGGAAATTGAAATTGTGTTTAACAGAACATAGTGATTGAAAGGTGGCTTAGAATAAAATATTCCTTGTAATCTTGACTTGAAAGTTATATTTTGTTTTAACATATATGTGTTAAGATGGCTATTGTCTTAATAAAAGATAAATATTATTTATAAGTTTTCTGGAAAAATAAACACTTGTAAAATATTGATGAAATTAATACAACCAATTTGGAGAGTAGTTTAGAGATTCCGCCAAAATGTAGAAATAGGGCTGGCTAAGGTGATTGCCTGAAAAGCCTAAATACCCACATTTGGTTCCCCAATACTCATGCAAAGACAGATGCACAAAGTGGAAAATACACCTGGAGTTTGTAGGAGTTGTCTGTCTCTCTTATCTCTCTCTCCCTCTCTTTCTCTCTCACTCTGCTTGAAAAGACATAAATATTTTACAAAGCTAGATATAACATTAATATATGATCAGGCCATCTCAGTTCTGGTTTTATTAGAAAGGTTAGAAACCAATGATCATTACACATTCTAGACATAAATTATCATATTGTACTCAATAAGTATATAAATTAAATGATTTTTATATTTTCAGCTTTCTTTGTTCAAAACAGGTCTCATGTCCATCATGGCACTGCTTAAAATAGCCGAGTCAGAGAATTAGCTCATGTATTCCAAACTCAGGGATTAATAGTTAGAAGAACATGTACCTGGTACAATACAATTCTGCCTATAAAAAAGGAAGACATTTTGCCAATTTGAGCAACATGAATAGAATTGAAATACATTATGCTAATTAAAATAAACAAGAGAAATATAAATGGAGAATAATTGCAACTAAATGTGAAATCTGAAACAATTTAGCTCACAGAAGCAGTGAATAGCATTGTGGGTGGGAGGTTGGTTTAAGTACTAGGGAGTTAAACTTCAAAGCTTGCAAGGTCTCAGGGATAATTCATCACATAGATTCTTTAATTTAATTGTATATCTTAGTGAAAGTAACTAAACATAGGAGTTGTATACTTAAATATTACTGAGGAGGTGATTTTTTTAATGGTCTCATCACACAAAATGTTTAATACTTGAAATGGTATATGTTAATTTGATTAAATAATTTTCTTCAGTTTTTGAAGAATCACAGTACCAGTTGTCAACTCAAAATTACTCAGTTACCATCTGCAAATAATAAGGCAAATAAAAATGCAATCATTCTGTTTTCATCAGGAAGACTAAAAGAAGGGGTCTGGTAAAAGCTATAATGAGATGTTATGAATCAGTTGAGAAATGACATCATGGTGAGACGTCAGAGGAATCAGACAGGCTCAGGTTGCTTATGGAACATGGACATGGTACCCTCAGCATAGACATGGAAGCGGAAGTTCTGGATCAGTATTGTGTCATCAGAGGTAGTGCCGGGGTCCTGGCAATGTGATGACATGAAACTACCCAAAAATCTTACTTGTTACTCCAACACATAGCATGAGTGGAGGGCAATGTTGTTGGAGGAGAAAAAGATCAGACTCTGATGGAGCTTGTGGACAGTGACATGCCTACTCCCCATGTTCAAGTTTCTGATGTCATGACTGAATTCTTTTCTAGTTTCTGGATTGTTTTTCTTAAACTGGGGATGGAAAAGAAATGAAGCAAGCCGGGCTTGGTGATGCACACCTTTAATCCCAGCACTCGAGAGGCAGAGGTAGAAGGATCACCTTGAGTTCAAGGCTACTCTGAGACTACATAGTGAATTCCAGGTCAGCCTGGGCTAGAGAAAACCAAAAAAAAAAAAAAAGAAATGTAGCAAATGTGAGCCAATCTAACTGCATCCTCCATGTGGCTAGCATCTTCTTTGTAATTTTAAAGTTCATTCTATTAATCTTACATTTGATTATTAAAAAATGATGAGGTCACAGCAGCCTAGAACAGGATTGACATGGAAAGAGGTTAAATATTTTACATGTTTTTCAGTATGTGTGATGATAAGGATATGTATTTTTTTAAGTATTAAAGGAGCTCCAGAAAAGCCGATGTACTGAATCAAAGAGATTAGGCCTAGGGATTGAAAAATAAACAGGATTTCAATTATGAAAAGAATGAGGTCAAATTGAAATGGATACATATAGTTTGAATTGAAGGGCTAAAGGAAATAGGCCATTTCATAGAAGAACTTTCTCTCGTAGTTTAAATAAAATGGCTTTCAACATAAATAAAAGGCAGAAAAATTGAGAATTCTGGAAACAGTCAATTATCCAATTAATAGGTGCAGGTCAAGAGCTCTCATGTCCTGGCTGGTCAGAGGAAGTAGACACCTACAGCAGATAAAAAGGTGTTGCATTCTTAAATCAGCAATTAAAATAACGCTGGTCCCTTTCTAGCTTATTGGCCTCTACTATTGACTATTACTCCAACTCACAGGACGATGTAAGAGGTGGGTACTATAGATAAATATTTATGTAGATGAACTGATTACTGGGGATGCAATGGCCTAGGTGGTGTCAGGGGAAGGGATTCAGTTAAGGAAGGGTGGGAGAAGCGTTTTTTATTACACCATATGGAAAACTACTTCTTGGATAATGGCACAGCCAGTAAACATAGATTGTTACTAGAAAAAAATTCAGTGCCAGGGAAGGGAAACTTTCCAGTGAGTTATTGAACAATGAGGTTCCTGAAGCCCCCTAAACATTACAGGCCATTGCCAAAGCTCTTAGATGCCCACCACAACAAGATGATAAGACCCTATTGCTGAAGACCACACATGCTTGGGTTAAGGTCACTGAGAATCATTCTGGAGCTGAGATGGAAACCTCCTCCATGTTAACCAGCTGACAGAAAGCTGGAAAAAGGCTATGGTTGCCTGCAGCCCCATGGGAGAAAGAAGTCATCAATGGGGATGGAAAAAGTAAACCATATTCATTAAGATTGGCCAGCCAGAAATTGCCAACTTGTGCAATAGTGCCATGCATGTTATGGGGGAAACAAATTGCTCTCTAATTGGACGGGATGTTCACTTCATGGGAGGGAATACGTGCCCGGTACTAAAGACCTAGTCAAAAGCATATGGCGGGGAGGTCATGAGCCCTAGGGAGTAACACCTGCTGTTGTCTGGCTAAATGTATATACTATGCCCACGAAACTGCCTTATAAGCACCTTTTTAAGGGTATACCCGTATGTTAATGATACTCTCACTTTGGGGTAGAGAAGCTTTTCTTTTCAGATGGTGGTGACCACTGGGATGACTCAAAAGGCTTCATAGAGCTGAGAAGAAATGACAGTGGGGTGTTCAACACTGAGACATCTCTATCACAGCATCCAAGGCTCAGAGTCCATTGCAGAAGAGGTGTTGGAAACAGTGTAAGAGCCAAAGGAAGGGTAGCTCTGCTTACAATGCAATCTTCCAGACACAAAATGGCCTTGAAATTCATGACTTCTCAGTTTCTGATAATCCCTACAGAAAACCTTCATAATATGAGGAAGATATGGTGACATTGAAACAAAACAGACTAATTGAGAGGAGGGAGAGAGGATAGGATGGAGGGTGGATTTGAGAGGGGAAATTGGGGGAGGGAATTATCATGATTTATTGTCTATAATTATGGAAGCTGTCAATAAAAAGTTTAAAAATATGGCCAGTCTATCCACCTATAATTTAATGAGGGATGGTAGAATTTGGGAACTTTTTTTTATATAACACATAGATAAAATTGAAATATAACTTTAAGTACTTATTATATTTTATTATTTTTAATTATAAAGCCATGATGGTTTGTTTTGGGTAGAAAAATCCTAGAAAATGCAGACAGCTTAAAAAGTAATTTTAATATATGGCTGAATTATTTTAATTATTAATTATGAATATTCCTAAAGCTGTATAGTATATATTAATTATAAGTAGATATCAGTTATTAAATTTGAATGTCTTATATGTATAGTTTTGTGGCCTTTGTATAAAAATGCAAAAATTGAAATAATTTGAATGCATTTTTTAGGAAGCAAGGGCTTTATATTAATGACTTTTCTGGTTACTACGATAAAATACCTGAGAAGAAGCAATTTAATGAAGGAAAGATGTATTTTGGCTTACATTTTAAGACAGGAAACTGTCCATCCTGATGATGAAGACATGGTCACTTGAGAATGAAGGCAGCTGATCACATTTTAAGAACAATCAGGGAGAAGAAAGCAAAAAGGAGGTAAAGCCTATCCCAAAAGCTGAGGCCCACATTCAATGACCCACTCAGTGAGCAAGGGCCCACATTCTAAAGGTTCCACAACCTTTCCCAAAAGTTGGGAAACAAGAGATAATAATAGGAGTTTAAAGGACACATTTCATATTCAAAGTCAAATATTCTATCCCTGGCCTCATTGCATCCGGTCCTGAAGAAGAGTTGATAGGAGGTAAGACTGGACATCAAAATGAATGACACACCCAATAACTCACTATCTCCAGCAAAGTTCTACCTCATATAGGTTCTGCAGACATTCAAAAGCACCCCAATTGGAACCAAATGTTCAAAAACATGACTTCATAGGAGACATTTCCCATTCAGCATTCGGTCCACAGCACAGATCTATGTATACTAGTTATGTCAAAAGTGAGCCTGGAAAGCTTGCTGTGAGGAATTAAATCATCAATGAGAATTCCTAAGTAGCCAGGTGTGGTGGCACACACCTTGAGTTCCAAACTAGGAAAGCAGAGGTAGGAGGGTTGCTATGAGTTTGAGTCCACTCTGAGACTACATAGTGAATTCCAGGTCAGCTTGGGATAGAGTGAGACCTTACCTTGAAAAGCAAACAAACAAAACAAGTAACATAGAAAATATAAGAGGCCATTTTAAGGCACGAGTGACTGAGCACAAATGAGAAATCAATTCCATTTCAAGTTTCAAATATGCCAAGCCAAATGAATTTGGTTAAGTGAGAAGGGTAGCAATTTCCTCCAAATGGAAACACTTCATCCTGGAGGGAAGATCATTAAGACTCAGGAAGTTTGAAAGCTCATTACGGTTTAGGAAATAAAGATGATTGAGACCCTGGAAGTCTCATGAAGGTCCTGTAACCATCAGGATGACAAGGCCCCTCCTTAAGTGTTTATTGGTGTTAGAACCACTTGGTGGATCTCCTACTGAGTTTCCTAGGAAGCCTCACCACACTGAAGACAACCCGAAGTGTGAAGACAGGAAAATCCAATTCTAAGCAAAGAGCTAATTGAGGTTACTCACAGATGCATGGATGATTCAAGGCAGCTGCATCCTGAGTCAGCCGCCTCCTGCTTCTTATCAAGAAAACATGAATTCCACACACATTTCGGTCATAAGAGAGTGAAGTTTAGAAAGGTTTTATTAGGGACCTTAAGAGAAGGAAAGAAGGCTGACCTCCAATCACAACATGAGGGAGTCACTAAAGACAGGAAAGCCTCAGTTGAGGAAAGGAAAGCAGAAAGCTCCCAAAGTTGGATCTTGACTACATTAATATAATGTAGTAAACATTATGTCTGACATATAATTTTAATAACCATTTTAAAGTTACCATTTCCTATGACAAAAATAATAGAGAGATGTCTCTGTAAATTCATAGTGGAGAAATTTATTTGTTAATATGTAGTTAAGAACAGAATTTTTTAAAAAAATCATATTGTGCATATAAATTAAAATACTTCCCAAATGAAAGAGAAATAAATTTTATATTCATATTTTTCAAGAAAAAAATGCTTATGCATGAGACAGAAAATGGTGATGTGAACATAAGTATCTAGTCATTATCTTTTCAACCAAAAATCTTTCCAAGAGCATCTTCTCTTGATAGAGCTATAACAAGCACAATTCAATTTATTTTTATATTGAAGTTTTATACAAAGTATCATAAAGTATGCATTGCAAAGAATTAAAACCACAAGTAATACCTCACTTTTCTGAGTATAGTGTGTGGCATATAGTAACAGACAATATAATTCACAGATAAATCAGACGCTATGAAAAGAATATTGAAATGTAAGTCAGTTTCTTATTAAAATTGTCTTCATTCTGTTTGAAATATGGGAATTTAAAGTGAAATATTTGAACTTTTTGATAACAGAAGGAAAAATAAAAGGAGGAGGCTTCAAAGTGACACAGACTATCTCAGTGACAGAGAAGAGCTCTCTTGCTTACTTCGGCTTAGGGTCTGCATAACCTGTTCCCTAGGAAAAGTGCTTCTGATACAAGCAAACCAGTCAATTCGTGTTTGATTCATGTGTAGGTTTGTATGTAGTGATATGCATGCCTCCAACATAGATAGTTCAATAGACTTTAATCAATGGATATAGTTTTCAGCTATTCCTTTAATCACAGTACAGAACTAACCCAGGACCCAACAAATACCTCAGAAACCTTTTCAGTCACCTCTGCCCACACCATTCCATGTTAGATGCTTTTCCAATGGTTTTCCTGTTCATAAATGGCACATGCATGGGCCCAAAGCACGGCCCCTTCTGTCTTGCTTCCTTCTTAGATTATGATGTCTTGACCTTCATGCATATTGAAGCGCTTTCTTCTACTCCCTGGTGAGTAGTGTTCATTTTATGAATAAAGATTCCCTTTATAACCAACCTAAATGTGTTTACAGATGTTTGGCTTATTATTATTTTTCCTATTGCAGCTGGTTTGATCTTTTCAGTTTATATATTTCATTGACACAATTGTTTTTTTTTGAGACAAATTCATAGGAGAAAATTTGACTACATGCTATGTGAATGCACAACAAAAAGGTCAAAAAGTAGATGATTTTTTCTCATGGTTGTAGCATATTTTCTTCTTCTCATAGTCAGGGATTAATAATCCAAATTCTCTCACTCTTTTTCTCACTCTTATTTCTCTCTCATATATACACATTTGAATTCTAAAGACACCCCCAATAAAAACCAGAATTAATAAATGAATTTAATTAATTTACTGAACACAGAATTAATACACATAAATGCTCTTGTATAATTTTAACCGTAAATTAGAAAAAAGTAGTAGAAAAATCAGTGCCGTTGGAAACAGAAACAGAAACTGAACTGCCATCAAAATTCTTGATGAATAACAGTGATTGTGAGGTAGTTTTTATGATCATAAAAGGCACAACAAGCAAACAAAATATATGCTGTATATTATATGAAGAGGTTTATATAGTATGTTACCAAGAAAAATTTGAATGTCTGGCTAAGATAATTAAAATTTATTTGTAAGCAGTTGAATTCTGAGTTTTTGGAGAAATAGAGTAATGCTATTTGAACTGTACTTGATAGATGACAACAACTACCTTGTACTAGGAATGGGATACTAAAAAAAACTTGCATTTTCGGAATAGGTAAACAAATACACTTATTTCAGAAATTTACATTAATATTTCCAATGTGATTCAGTTATTCATTCCCATAAGCCTTATTACCCACAGCCAGAGAGGATCACTGAAATAATCTCCCACTGCCCCTCACCACTGGGACAGAGCCGAACATTTTCAGAAAACAAACACTGGGGAGATGTTGAACCATGATGTGCAAAGTGAGAGATCATTATCTTATCACACAGTGTGCTGCTTCATGCTTTTGCTTGTACTCGTGCCCCACAGATTGAATAATGAATACAATTATAGCAGTGGGGGACCTGACAAGACAATCAGAAACAAGCTCCCAATTATGGATATTAGTTGATGTGAGTGACAGTTATTTACCTACATGAAGTGCAGAGGCATATTTCTGAACAAGAGCTGGATGCTTGAGGAAAATATGCATGAATCTTTTAAATCAGATTAATCATTGTGCTGATGGAAAATAACTTAATTCTACAGACTGCATTGAGGACAGAAGATCTAAGCTGTTCCTGCTTTTCTAGAAGCAAAATCTGTTCTAGGTATTGACTAGCTTAATTGTTAATACAATCACTTCACTCTCTGAATCATGCTGGTGAAATACAATATTGGGATTCCAATGAAAATATTGGAAATGACAATTGTTTAATTTTTTTTGTTTTTATTTGATAAATTTTTTCCTTTACATTTCACAAATTTGTCTATTCTGATGTTCATCTTGGTAATTTTTTTTCCTGAGATATACTTAAAGGCTGTGAATATGCTGAAAAATGCTCACATTACCTCATTTGAACTCCTATACAATCAGTTTTATAATTGTGCCAATATATTGTACTTCAACACACTTGAGTATGGATGTGAAAGCCAGGATACCTGGGTTTGAAATCTCATCCTACAAAGTATTCCTTGAATAGTTTGGGGAATATTTCTGCATCTCTGTGAGACTGAGAATAGATTATATGCAAAATAAGACTATAAGGTTCCTGCAAGGATTTATTGAATCAGGTATTATGAATTAAATAGGCAATATGCAGCACACTCTTAGAATCCTAATTTTCTACTTTTATTTCCCATAATAATTAAATTAAGATTTTGATGATTAAATTTATTGTCAGCTTGACCTGTGTAATAATCCACAGTAATCTTAGGTGGGTTTCTGAACTTGCCTGCAGAAAGTATTGATAAAATCCTTTTGGGATTTTGGAGAAGAGAAGGTCCCTTCTCCAGAATGAGCCCTCCCCCCCCCCCAGTGCGTGGGCCTTCCAGAAGGGGACTAAACATAAGGAAGCTTGAGGGGAAGGGAATCTCTCTTCCTTCCTCCCCTGGCTGCTGGTGCTGGCTCTTTCTCTCAGCTTGGATTTATGAAAGGGGACCACCTTTTTAATTCATTTTTGGAACTTCCCCTAGGTCTGCTATTTCAATAAAACTTTCCTCCCCAAATTGTGCCTGCATTGGAGATTCATCCCAATGGCGTGTGGCTGACTACAATAAAGATAATGCAATTTTTATTTACTAACAATTCTCCCAATCATGTGTACTACTTGATGAAGACAAAGAAGAAGATGAATCTTGGGAAGAAATTTATATGTAATACAGACATATCATTCAACATGTGACAATAAAGAATTGATTCTTTATTCTCTTCTGCCTAAAAACTCTTAAGAGATGAATATAATGGCTTAGAAGGTGAGTCTCAGTGCTCCAAGGCAGAGGAAATATCATTTAAATGTTGAAAACATAAAATCTCAAGTATGATTAAATGAATGATTATGGGAAGGCTTCAGCTGATAGCAAAATTTAACCCCAAACCTTTTTAAAAAATAAAACAGATTTTTTCTCTCATAACAGAATCTGGAAAAGCTTCAATATTTTGTGTAATTTTAATGTTTATATGAATAAATAAAAAAGCAATTAAATTTTTTTCTTGTGGTAAGAAACAGTGCTTCCAGGAATGATTCTTACCAAAGTCAGAGTGAAGAGGAAATGATGTTTCTTAAGACAATTCCCATTACTCAAATACAGAAAGAAATTTGGAGTTTTACCTGAAATTTTCAACCACAAAAAAGCATGGCTGTAGGCTAAGTAAAGTGGATAACTAAAGTAAAAAGGGAACGATATTCACAACTCATTGCCAAGATCTTAGCTGTTCCTTCATAAGTGAATAAACAAATAGACAAATAAGCTATTATTAATTGGGATTTCTATTTGTTTTTCTTCACACTTCTAAGTTATTTTGGAGTTGTGATGACTGTAATCCTCCTCTGTATAAATCTGTAAAATCCCTGGCATTACATTAATAAATATCTGTGAGAATAGGTTATATACCAAGGATTTTGCACCATAATAAGTAAGAGTTAGCTAGTGTCCCAAGTATCCCATATGAGAAATTTACAAGGAATGCCAAGAAAGACATTGAGCACAACTGACCAAAATTGATAATAGGGAATATTACAGAAAGACATAAAAATGTATGAAAAGTATCATGAAGCTGTTGCTAACAGATGCTACAATCCCAAACAAGTATTTAAGACATGCACATCACCGATGTGACTGTTGCTCTTTATCTCTGATCTTGAGGTCACATCCTCTTTCTGGTGAAGTCAGAAGAAAAAAAAAAAAAGTCAGAAGATGCACAGATGTGTTTGCTTGATCACTACTGTGTTATGAAGAAAGCAATATTACCTTATTAATAGTTAGCACTCATCTTCCATTGGAATTAAATTGATTAAAGATAACTTAAAATGTAATCCAAATCAGTTACTATTTTAAAAGAGAGGTGAAGGGCCTATTCCAATAAATGTGTAAAATACAGTATTTTATGGTATTGATATCAGTCAAGAATGAATAGGAAAGATGGTAAAAATAAAGATATAATTTCTTATCAAATCTATACATCTCTTTGAATCAATTCCCTCCCTCCAATCACACAATGTTCTTAATTAGGTTTAAAGGGATGGAATGCATGAACTCAGTTATAAACAAATTCATAGACAATCAAATTATTGGAACAAATTCCAGTAGATATTACTATGTTTAAAATATGTCTGTGGAAAATTCATATAATTGAGTAGGAAAAAAAGTCCAGAAATTTTAATATACACATTAGGGCTTTATGAGGTTTCTTTTTATTTATTTTATCTTTATTGCCCAAAATTAGATACATTGATTAAATATTGTGCTTATATTCCCATTTCTCATCCCCCTGTCCCAAATCCACTGGGTATCATCCTCGGTGGGCACACTGGAACAATTCATATGGCAGGGGGTTATTGATACCATAGGAGGCAACAAAGCCCCCCCCCCACATTTTATGAATTGTAGCCTAGGGGGGTAATGTCTCTAGGTAACCTCTTCCACCTTGGCTCTTAAAGTCACCCCCCCCTCTTCCGCTCAGTTCCCTGACTCATGGAGGGTGTTTTAAGTCTGTTCCATTGTTGTTGTTGTGACCTTAAGAGTCTCTGTGCTTCTACTCTATGTTGTGTTGAAAATCGTTGGTGTCTGTCTCGCTGATTTTTCCTGGGTTGACTGATTGGTTGTGGTTATAGGTCTATTTCTTAACCCACCACTATCTCACAATAGGCCTGGGTGGTTCATCTCTTGCTGGAATATCAGGCTTTGGCCTGCAATTCATTGATGGAGTTGGAATGACCACAGCTCTCTCACTGCCTTGTGAAAAATACAAACAGAATCTCCATCATAGAGTGAGATCATTATAGGTCAAACTCAAAAAAGAACAGAGAGCCAAATGCTGCATAGTCTCCCTCAAATGTGGTTCCTAACCAGGTTAAGCTTAAACTCTAAGCAAACCTAGCAGGGGGAAATGAGAGACTGTGAAAGAGGTAGAAGGAATGAGGTTTCTCAAATATTTCATTCTTGGAATTCCAGAAGAAAAGATCAAATGCAGCAAAATGCCACATTTGAGTTTCTCTTTGAGTAGCTATCCATTATGGTCATGCACTTCATCACTACAGTGATAATTGAGGCAGGATGTACTCTCCAGTAACACTGTGGTTGTGAATGTCATTACCACTCTCTCTAACTTAAGTCATAGAGCTGCCAATTTTTAGGTAAAGAACAAAAACTTTGAGTCCCTTGCCATGTAAAGCAGGATGAATAAGAAACCCTGTCATGGTTTGATCCAGGTGTCCCCCATAAATAAATGAATGTGTTCTGAGTAATCGATCCTCAGCTGATGGCAGTTTGGATTTTACAACCTCGATGGAGCTGTGTTGTCGGGGGTGCGCTTATGGGGGGTTATAAGCCAGCTTCCCCTTGCCAGAGTTTGGCACACCTTCCTGCCGCTGTTTGCAGTGCTGTGGCAGAGGTGATGTCCAGCCCTCTGCTCATGCCATCGTTTTCCCTGCCAGGATGGAGTCTCCCCTCCAGTCCGTAAGCCAAATAAACCCATTCCTCCACAAGCCGCTTTTGTTTGGGTTCTTTCTGTGCAGCAACTAGAAAGCTGACCACAACACTAACCCAATTCAGGTGCCCAAATGTTGTAAGTCCTCTTACTGTATATGGTATTAAGGGAGTTAAAAGTAACCTGACTAGGTTGAGCTCAATTATAACCAATTGTAAAACAAATAGAGCCATTCCTGTTTTAATTATTTTAAAAATATATGGCTATGAAGACCAGGTCTATTTCACTCTAATATCCAGCAACATCAATTTTCACTTTGCAACTCAGGATGTTAAAATATAGTAGAAGAAATAGGAAAAAGATGAACAATATAGTATTGCCATTATCAATGTGTCATTTCCTTTTGGCAGTTCTTTATTAGCTAATAATAATAATAATAATAATAATAATAATAATAATAATAATAATAATAATAAGATACTCCCTGTATCTTCAGCAGTTCATCACTGGTAAAATGTTTTGTTAAGGGCTAATTAAATTTCTAGTAGTCAATTATAAAGTGACTTCCACTGAGAAGAATTTTTTTTTTCGAGGTAGGGTCTCGCTCTAGTCCAGGCTGACCTGAAATTCACTATGTAGTCTCAGGGTGGCCTTGAACTCATGGTGATCCTCCTACCTCTGCCTCCTGAGTGCTGGGATTAAAGGCGTGCACCACCACGCCCAGTGAGAAGAAAACTTTATTGCTTTGATTTCAGCACCTCATTGTTAGCATCTTCAAATCTGGAATGTGGTGCAGATTCTCAATCTGAAAATCAAGATTAAACATGCCAATACTATTTTGAATAAGCATGAACATAGTTGTTTGTGAAATTAAATATTACATGTACTATGTTTAATTTTTACACCAATTTGTATCATGAAAGATTATTTCTCCTTAAGTACCTGCTGAAGGGGATGTAAAACACATAAAGACTTTTTTCTTTTCCAACAATGACACCTCTTCTTCCAGTGCTGTTTCACAAAGGATGCCAACATTTCCTGTAGTAGACTTTTATTACTTTCCAAAGAGTCTTTGCCAAATAGTATTAATAATTAAATCCAGGATTTACAACCATCTATTGATTATTAAATGGGGAAGTTCCAGTCTAAATATTTGATTTTGATTAAATGTATGTGTTGGGTTTGTGTGTGTCGGGGAGTATGTGAATATAGAGTGACATGCATCGCTGTGCACACACTAAATTTAAAGGGCAATTTTTGGTTCCCTCCTCACCTCATTGTGACATTTTCTCTCTCTGGATTATTGCTGTTCCACAAACTTCCAGAAAATTCTCTCATTTCTACCTATCGTGATGTCAGTATGAGCATATTAGGGTTACAGAAGCACATCATGGATTTCTACTTTCTTTCTTTTTTGGGGGTCTAGGAATAAACCTAGGGTACTCTAGCTTCTGTGGTGTGTGTTTCTTCCACCAAACCACCTCCCCGGCCCTAATTTGTTCTCATTTGTACAAATTGGATTTATATCTGTTTCCTGATTCAGTTTTCTATTTTCTTGAAATTGTTGGCCTCTAAAGATAGCGATTTATTGTGTGAAACTACTTTTGGAACTACTACAGGACATTATGAAGAAAAAAAAAAAAAAAAAAAAACTTCCAGGAGACTCAGCATCTCTTCAGGAGCTACATTGGTATGAGTTGCTTTTACTGTAGATTTTCTCTTGTAAAACAGAGTATGTTTAGACTGACAATATGGTGAGCATTATTTTGGAATTTTAGAATTCTTAGCATTCATCTCAAAGGATCTCTGTTCAAGTATTACATGCTCTCTTGTCAGAATGTAAACAATGGAATGAAAACTGAATACAACTGCTTTATCCATTTTAAGACCCATTTCCAAAGTGTTCATTGATTCTAACTCTCCTATTTCCTAAATGAACTTCAATAAAGCTAAGAAGCTATTTTATATTCCAAAAGTGATGTTAGCAAGCCCCTCTGTTGGAAGTAATTAGGAGGAAGTCTGCAAGGAGGTAATTAGTCCACTCAGCAGATGAATTCAGAAATGCTTCTCAGAAGGCGGCTTTGTTGTATTTAGGTTCAGATGTAACATTTTTTAAATAAATTCTAATAAGACACATCTTCTGCTGGTGCAATTTGAAATGAAAAGCTCATCGTATAAAATGTATCGTCTTCTTTCAGTAATTTATTGTTCAACAAAAATTTTGGAATTTTTCAAAAAAAGATTTTTAATAGAAACTACCAAATTTAATTAGTTATCACTTGGAAACTGTATATACATATACATACATGCATATACATATACAGTATATAAATATTTATTTATATATGTATAAAACATCCAGCAGCCTTGGTAAGGATTAAATTATAACAATTATGTCATTATATATTTTATGCTCTTGATAAAAACTCTTAATTATTTCTCCTGGAAAAGTTATGATAAGCTTGAATTGTTCATAATACTTATGTTTTATATTCACTGAAAGGTTAATTTGAAACTCCTTCCATTACCCATTGCCTAACATGCAAACTCTGTCATATTTTAGCTCTATCATCCTTCTTTATAGCTCATCTATGTCTAATGTCATAATATTATACACATCTTTATGTCAACCTTAAATTATCCACTGTAATGAGTTGAGGAGATATAGTTTTTCAAGTTAATTTTTTTTAATTAAGTGACTGTGTGTGTGTGTGTGTGTGTGTGTGTGTGTGTGTGTGTGTGTACACATGCATTTTGGGTGTACTTTGATCTTGACAAACATAATTAGCAGAGTGTTAACTGTAAAAGGAATGAATTTATTGAATTAATTTCTTTCTAGATTAGATAAATAATATAAAAATAAGATAAAACTATCAGAATTCATGTATTCAATGACATATCGCCCAAGAAAATATATTGATTATTATTAATAATGTAATAAGATCGTATATTATGCATTACATATTAATATGCATGGTATGAATATGTTCCTATTATATTCAAAACTTAACTCACAACTGTTCAAATCAGTAAAAGCAAACATTTCTATTCATTAATACCTTTCAGAACTGTAAAGTTATGTGGTTGTTACATGCGACACTTTCCTTCTTAATATTAATAGTAAAGTCATGTAAAATTGTCTAATGAGTCATTAATCCCATGAGATTCAATAACCTTAAATTGATATGACTGTACTTTATTCGATTTTCTTAAATTAGACATGTTTTTTAAATATCATAAAATGCAATTAAGTTATATTACATGCTATTCTCACAAGTCTAGCTATATTAATTATTTTTTAGGGTTATCATAGACTTTTTTCATATAAAATGTGTATTTTCAAAATCTTTCACACTTGATATATGTGATGGTTAAAACAAACTGTTCTCAGTACATACAGAGTATGTTTCAGGGCTGGATTGGGTCTGCTGAGGCATCCAGCCAAGTGGACTGAGTGGCTACCAGTTACATGACTCTTGGGCCTGCCTTTTATTATGGGACTGTCATAAGATACCCCAGTAAACCCCTTTTTATTATACTTCGTTCTATCTGCTCTGTTTTTATAGAGAACCCTGACTAATATGTGAGATTAGATCAGAGTAGGAACCTTGAAAAAGTAATTATCTTTATATACCTTTTTTTCTATTGTCAGAATATCTGCTACATTAGTCCAATATTGTTGAAAAACCCAAACACATTTGACATTGTTTACTTTCGGTCATGAAAATTGTAGATATTTAAAGGGAAAGAGAAAATATTTATTTTGCAATACAGTGAAATGAGGAATTTTGAATGTGTTGGAATAATATATCTAAATCTAATTTTTCTCAGTAAGAGGGTACTAATCACATTGATCACACTTACATCAGGTATAGGTAAGGGTCTTTGGGTGGAAACAACTTTTGTTTCATGTACAGCTTTATTCCATAGAAGGTTCCAGTCCTTTTGTCAAGGACTAGCAGAATCTGGAAACCAAGAATTTTTTTAAACAAACATTTATCCTCATTCTTCACTGATTCAAGAGCTTCAGTACAATTTAACAACTTTCTTCTTTAAAATATGGACAAATACAGATCTGTGGTGGAATCATTTCAATATTTTTTTAACATTTGAATGTATTATAACTCTTTATACCAATTTTTGAGCTACAAACTGCTTACCACAAATTTCAATCATTTAAACATAATTCAATACTTTAAAATTGTGTACAGAAATATTTAATTGTCATTGAAATTAAAATTTCATATTTTTACTATGCCCAAAAGCATTTATTATACCTTTCTTCCCTGATAATTAAAAATATGTTAATTTACACATCATAGATTTGCCATTGTGAACATTTAATATGGATGGAAGCATATATTTACTTTAGTAATTAACTTCATGCACTTGACCAATTTTTTTTTAAATTTTTCCTGGTAGGGTCCCACTCTAGCCCAGGCTGTACTGAAATTCTCTATGTAGTCTCAATGTGGCCTTGAACTCAAGGGGATTCCCCCATCTCTGCCTCCTGAGTGTTGGGACTAAAGGTGTGCTCCACCAAACCTGCTGAAAGGATTTATTTTGCTGCACCATAATAGAGAGCTTGATGCACAGGCATCATTTCCCTTCTTTTGTTAGTGGTGTCTTGCTTCTTTCCATGACTCTTAAATCTTTTAAATAAGGTCATTATGGTCTATTTTGTAAATAGGCAGTTTCTAATTCCATCAAAAATTAGAGAAATTCTTGAATACACATTAATGGCAAAGGATAATTTTCTGGGCTCTCAACTGAAAGTATAAATACTTTAAAGGAGGCCTTGAAAACAGAAGAAAAACCAACCTGCACAGAAGAGGTAGGTTAGAATGAATGGGGAAAACAGATAAAAGGCAGTGTTTGGATAACATGAAAATATCCATCAGAGTGAAATTTGCTTCCCCAACTGTAACTCCTGAGGTTGTAGATTTGGAAGAATGTTTGACATGTGCTAATGTGGCTCTGAGAGTTCTGAAAAAGGATGATTGTAATTCTCTCTCTCTTTCTCTCTCTTTGTCATCTATCTATCTAGCATGTTTGGGTAAAACCAGCAGCGCTCAAAGAGACCAGTATGATAAAACAATGGGGATTTTAACATGATGTACTTATACATTATACTATAGGAAAAGAAAAAAAACATATATGCTATGAAACACAGGCATATATAAACACATATTTATAAATGTGAGTTACATCAAAATGCTGACCAAAAGAAGTTGGCCAATAGAATTTCTATATGCTCACAGTTAAGACAGCAATTAAAGTCAATACATTCATATACAAACTGAGACAATAAAATATGGGACTGTTGTTCTTTCAAATATAGTGCTATGTATCATGTAAACTGCATTTAGAGGCCAGTGTAGCACAGGTGTCCATGTAGATAAAAATCCACCTGAAAAAAGACTACCCTGTACAGTCACCTAAATGTGACTACAGAATTAGGGAATGTGATTTTGTTTACTTTAAGAAGCATTTTAGCTTTATGTTCTTGTAAATGAATACAATTGATAATAATATATTATAGAATATATAAATGGACATCTGAGCATAAAAGAATATTCTCTTCCAGATTTCAGTGTGATGCAATGCAATTAAAACAAATAAGAGCACAAGAGGAAACCTTTTTTGTAAAAAAAAATCTTGTGAAATAAATGAACTAATTAAACATAGCAACAAGTTCAGCCAGTGTAGATAAATGGTAAGGTGTTTTCAGCATGCATGAAAAATGAATATAATCCCCAGCTCCCTTTGCACCAGAAGAATAAATTTATCATAGTGCTATGATTATATTCTCAAAATACAAGCATCATTTAATATATTTATTTGAAAGAGAGGGTGAGTATGGAGGTACCAAGCAAGGCCTGTTGGTACTGAAATAAACACCAGACACACAACCTGGGGCTGTCAAGCATTGCAAGCATTCAACTTCCACCATGGAGGCTGCCAGCGCCTTATAGCAGTATTCTATAAAGTGCTTGCTCTAAGTGTGAAGACCAGAGTTCAGATCCCCCAACCCACCTAAAGCTGGACATTGTAACGTCTGTCTGTGGTCCCTGTATCTCCTTGGGCATCTGGAAGTGAACACAAAGCATTCCAGGAAATTTAAGGAACAGCTAGCTTAGCATCTGCAGCAGTGCACAAGAGACTTTGCCTCAGATAAGGTGAAAGTTGAGCACCAATGCCAGAGCCCAAGCTTGAGCTGCACAAGCATGCTGGAGCGTGGGTGTGCCCACACTCACATGCACACGTACTAGCATACAAAATCACATGCTACTTAATATAAAGTTGTGTAGTATCAAAAGATAAAATATTTTAAGTTACAGGCCTTCATTTTAAAATGATTTATTGACTACCTAATCATAGTATACTGACTGTAGGTAATTAGGTAATGAATGATTCCATTAGTTCTGCTTAGCATAAATGGCCTTCTTTTAAAATCCCTAGATCCCTAACAAGTAATTTGTTTTATTCACCAACAAAATTTATACTTTGATTGCCCTCCTATTATTGAAAAACAATGTTATTAAAACACACCATGGTAATAATTATGACGAGTTATTTGAATATTTTCAAAAGAAAACATTAAATATAGAGACAGTTTATTATAAAATTGTATCCTCTTTTCACATATACTGAATCTATATAAACCATACTTGCTTAAGAAGTAACATTGTATTCTACATAATGGAGAGTTACTTAAGATACATAAAGAACACTGTGTGACAAGAGAAAAGGAATTTGTTATTTCCTAATTAGGACATTTACAGTGAACTGCTGCTATTGGAATTTGAAGCAGTATTTTCCTCTCTTCTTAATGAGGAGTCATTAAGACAAAACCATTCTCTAGGTCAACAGCATTGTTCCACGACCACAGCTTGTACTTTCTGGCCTAGCATGCAAACTCCATTTGGATTCCGAGGCGTGGTATCAACCACTAAGCAATTAAGTTGCTGTCATCAACTTTATTCATCCAGAACCCATCTGCTGTCTGTACAGGTCAGACTGTTGAGTTAAATAGATATTTAAAGAATCACCATTCCTGCATACTCTCCAAGTTGTTTTTGCACAAAAATCCTTACAGTCCATCTATAAATGAGGTGTTGCATTGAACTAAATATTTCAGTTGACAGATGTTTCTGCCGACGTCTACTTTACCTTTCCTAACAAAATTGCCCTCTATCCAAAGATCAATTTAAAATGACTTCATATAAAATCCTCTGGTAAAGAACAAAGAAATTTTGAAACGATAGGAATTCACTTAAGTATTTACTACGTGGAATTTGGTGAGTTTATGCTTTCTGAGTTAGTTTTTCAATAAGAAGAAAATTTTAACATAGTTACTAGGGTAACCTAAATAGTTCAATCTCTATATCAGTTTTGAATGGTTTCCAATGGACATATTCAATATGAATTTGTGCTGCAATTATTGTAGAACTTTCTCTGTAGAGTGATTTTAAAATAGTACATCAAGAAAATGCTAACCCTACCTCCACACCTGATATAAATACTTCTTAGTTATGTGGACTGAGAAAATCTTATATGATGTGTAAAATACAATATATTTAGATTCATAATTGGTTATATTCTGATATATGCTGCTAACCTTAGTTAGACTCATACTGTAAATAACAGTGCTATGATTTGCACACAATATGAGCTTCTGAAACACTTGCTACAGCTAATCGATATTAGTATTCAATGCAATTAACATATAATCAAAATAAATGTCTTGTTCAATTCTTAAGTCTTTTACACATGTTGTTTGGTTTTATATAATGTGTACCAAATGTCATGGTTCTCATTGACTATGATCAATTTTTAACATCAGTTTTCTAGGTGGCAGTTGTGGAGCATATAACCAACAAATACATGTAGGGAGAGAAAGACATTGAGTCTAGTCTGTGCTGGCCAATATACTGAGTTTAAAGCCAATTTGAACATTAAAGGAGATTACATATTAAAAAAAAAAGTAAGACTGAGCATGGACGGTGGTGATAGAGTGCTTATCTTGCAATGCCAAGGTCAATTTGTACCCTGTTCATCATCATCCCTTGAATAAATAGTGATAGACATAGGAACTAAAATGAATCTGTGGTGCAGGATGTTTTAGTAATTTAGACTATCACCTAGAAAATATTAATTACAAAATTACAATACTACTCTAAATTCATAGTGTCATAGTATTCTCAGTAAGAAAAATATATGCATAAAATTTAAAGCAGTCAAAATATTTGCTAAATATGAGAATGTCAGAAGCTTTCTTTTGCAAACTAGAAAATATATTGGCAAACATTCTCTGTTTATTATCAACATGGAATATAATATGATACTTAAATTAGAAATATTTTATTTCAGAAGGGATTTGTTATATCTTTGTGTTGTTCT
The DNA here is from genome assembly GCA_004024765.1 of Zapus hudsonius. NCBI lineage: Eukaryota > Metazoa > Chordata > Mammalia > Rodentia > Dipodidae > Zapus > Zapus hudsonius. The sequence continues at coordinate 74,186 of PVHP010000424.1, read as the reverse complement.
AGCAAACCCAAAAACCTTTATTTGATTCTTATCAACACACACACATATAAAGTGATAATATCAAATGAAAATATTTAATATTCAAAAATATTTAAAATATTAATTCTAATATTTCTTTTGAAATTTGATGACAGATCTCACAAAAGGTATCTCCTGCTACTAATCATTAATTTTTTTCCATGCTAAGCATTTGTTCTCTGATTTATAGTCTTACATGTTACATATATATATATATATATATATATATATTTAAATAATGATTAGTATATGGTATTTTAATTTTTAACAAATAGTAATTCTTTTCAAATGGAACTTTTCTTAAATGCATGAATATTTTTTAAAGACTCTGCAAATTTAAATGTCAATAATATCATTAGAAAAACCATGAACTGTTCTACAGCCATACAACCCTGAATGTAAGCAATCTTGTCTGAAAAACAATGAACTGTATATTCCTTTTTAGTTTAATAAATTAATAAGTGCACAGATACTTTGAGAGGATGTATTGCTGTGGCATGAGGAAATCCTGAAATCTGGGTTTATATAAAAAAGATCTAAACAATATAGTAGATATCTTGTAGATGTTTTTATTCTAATGAATATACAAAAATTGACATCTATATTAATCCAAAAGGGAAAATCTGAAATATGAGCATTTTATAATTTGATGATCACATACTTTATGTAAGTACAACTTTAATCATGAGGAGGTTGGGTTCACAGATATGCCTTCTGAGCTGATATGTGATCATTCATCCATCCATTCATTCATTCTAATGTTGATGGAAGGGCCCATGGCCTGTGTATGCTAGGCAAGTATTGAGCAAGGAGATAATAGCTTTATGCCCATTCAAACATGTTAGAAACTCAGATATTTGGCAGTTACCATATAAAAGTAAAACAAAAATTCATTGAGTATTTCAGACATTTTTACTTATATAAATAAGACTCTACACAGGAATAAATCATTATAAAAGATTTTAACTAATCATCTAGGGATTTTGACAAAATAGAAAAAATTAAACACTTTATCAAATATATATAAATTCAAATATACAGGCTTACAACTTCCATTTAGGATTGGAAAAAGGTTCTTCAGGTGTCGACATTGTGATATGTTTTCTCCTTCCAGTCAGATATTTTTCTGAATTTAGATCTCCAATGTCCAGTGCTTGCAACAACAAGAGCAAAACATTATCTTCCCTGAAGGAGTCTTGCAAGGAAACAAATCTGTTCATAAGAACTAAAGAGAACAAACTAGCATGACATCTTTCAGATAATCTGAAAATGAACCCATGTCCTCTGACACTTGTACAAAACAATTACAAACAGTTAAGAACAACAAAATGCTGTACTTGTTATTTTATGATTTCCTGCTAGACAGATGAAGAGGTCAAATGTTTCAGAGAATAGGACCTGGGCATGAAATGTCCACATAGTCTATTTTTCCTCTTACCTCCTAAACTGATGAAGAAGATGGGGCTAGAATCTTTCAGGTAACAAATCCACTTTCCAAATTGGATTTTTAATATGTTAACACTAATTGTGATCACTATATTTCTCATTATTGAACTTACCACTATGGTATGTGAAAGAGTTGCCCATATTGAATATTTGAGATCAACTATCTCTGTGAAACTAAAGAAATAGGGCTTATGGTACCTGCTGTTTCCTTGACTGTTATTGTAATAAATGTTGCTTGTACCAACTTTCCGAGCTTTAAATTTTTCCCATGCTAACCTTCCAGCATATGCTGGAATATTGACCTTCACTGCTGCTCTAGAATTGAGTACTTGTTGTCCATTAACAGGACTTATAGCTCTCAAGGGTGGGCTGACTGGACTTTTAAATATCGTTTGCAGCATGCATCCCTGAATGTTGTTTTCTGCACCACATGTTAGTTTCTGCTGCTAAATCATTCCAACCCTCAGAGGCTCCTCTTTCTGACTGTGATAAGAAAAATGAGGCAAACCTTGGACTCAGTATTCTCTATTTGGCTTCCAGCTGGATTTATCAACTGTCTGGTATAGTAGATAAAGCCTTCCTCATGCCCACTCACGGCACTATGAATGTACGTTTCATAGGTTTCTGCTACCTGTGGTATCTAGCTGCTTATCATCTGTCCTTGAAAGAAGAAATAAAAGAAGATGATGTGATATTATAGAGATATTCCAAATCACTTTATTAAAAATATGTAGAGATCAATGAAACTATAAGAAAAGTATTGCTAAGTATGGTTGACATAAAAGCTTTCCTTAAAGAAATTATGAAATCTGGTGCTGGAGAAATGGCTCAGTGCTTAAAATGTTTGCTTTTGAAGCCTTACTACTCAGGTTTGATTCCCCAGTGCCCAGGTAAGATCAGACATGCAAAATAGCGCATGCATCTAGAGTTCTCTAGAGGGTGTTTGCAGCAACAGGAGGCCTTAGCATGCCTTCTCTCTCTCTCTCTCTCGCTCTCTCTCTTTCTCCCTATGTGTGCAAATATATGAATAAATAATGAAATTCCAAACATAGACATATATGTATACTATTACATCACTCTCAATTTCTAAAATGAAAGTTTTTACTCAATTTAAAAGAGTTAAGATTTTATTTTGATTAACAAGGTCTTAGATTAATTTTAAAAACACAATTAGAAGCACAAAAGATGGGAAACACAGCCACACATATGGCACATGTACACACAACTACTTTTCTCCAGATATCTATGTTTATCTTCTAACTGGAATTCTACACAACTGAAAGGAAAAATAACATAATAAAATTTAAAGAAAAATGGACAGACTTGGAGCAGATTGTTCTTTGTGACCACACACAAGAGCAGAGAGCCAAGTTCCACATATTTTCCCTCATATGTGGTTCCTAATCATGTTAAACTGGTACATTAAGAAAATCTGCTGAGCCTGGTGGCAATGATGATGACCATAGCACTCAGGGAGTGGAAGCCAGAGAGCAGGGAAGAGTTCAAGTTCAGCCATGGCTTCATAGTGGACTTGAGGTCAGCATGGGCTACACAGTGAACATTAAGTCAACCTGGACTACATGAGGTTCTTTCAAAAATAATAATAATAAACAAAAGTAACCAAAAACCAAAGAATAAAGAATATAAAAGTCCTTCTAGAAATTCTACTTAACATTATACATTATACATTATAACATTATACATTATAACATTATACTCTTTTTTTTGTATTTTTAGTGTGTATTTCCTTAGAGCCAAAGGAAATGGCACTCATATCTTGACTGCTATGAAGGAATCATGGCAAAGAGACAGCAACATGCCCATCAGAGATCTCTGGGCCAGGCTGAGCGCCATGTGCTACTGGAGTCCCAGCCCCTCCACAGAATGTAAGTTGACATAAGAATCTCCATTAGACCTTATTTCTCAAGAGTCCTATGCCCTCCCACAGCATCCTGGGAATTAAACTTCCAACACAGGCTGAATCCACCTCCTAACCAGGTCAAGTATAAATCCACTATGTTCATGATTATAAGTAGTTCCTTTTGGTTGTGACAATACACAAAGAATTTAGTGACATAGCAACCCACAGTTGTTTTCTTACAGTTCTGGGTGGTCAGAATTCATAATTAACAAAAGTAAAATCATGTAGCAAGATCTTTTCTTTTGAGGTGCTCAGGGGGAAGAGCTTATTCTGAAGATTATTTGGGTTTCTGTGTTTTCTCTCTATATTGTTTTGTCCTCACCACTATCTCTAAAGGGCATTGTTCTAATTGCTTTTTCCAGTCTTCATTCTAAATTCCCCTTTAAAAAATACTATTGTGACCAATCTCATACCCATTTCAAGTTTCTTTCTGTATCATTCTACTTCATCTTTTAAAAACGTTTTCCTAATTAAAATGTTGATTAATCATCTATATACATTTCCTTGCTTTTTATATATATATATGCTTTTGTTTTATGTTTTTATGCACTAAATTATTATCCTGTTTGCTTTCTGAATGGTAAATCAGTACCTGTTTCCACATACTTCAAATAATTTCCTTCTTATTCAATGATAGTAATATTATCATCTATTTACTAATAGATTTTTAGTGCCATAAGGCCAGTTTAATGGGTATAAAAATTTAATTTTTTTTTAATTTGGAAAAAAGAGGCAAACAAAAATTTTAGTAATTTACATATAATTTCTGGACAAAAATGTAATAAACATTCTTTGTGGTTTTCTTTCACAAACATATTTTTTTCAAATCATTAAATTTAAACAATGATTTTCTCTTCTCAGCATGCTTTCAGAATTTAATCTCCATCAATGAGTGGTTCTTAAAATTTATCATATGTCAAGATCTTGCAGTCTGTTGAAATAAGAATTGTGAAGCTAATCTCAAATGTTTTGAAACTAGTGCATATGAAGTGAGGCCTGATAATTTGCAGTTAGGATTAATATCAAACCTGTTTGTTTCCCTCTGCTCTGTGTCCAAGCCCTCTCCAGAAAGCATAATAAATACGCTCTCTCTCTCTAATTTTAGCATGTTTGTGTTATGATGTACAATGATTCATGGGGTAATTTGTTGTAATGTAATTCCTTTTTATTCCAATTCCCTTTTGGGAACAAGAAACAAAAGGAATTTTTTCATAAGAAATATTTATTTTATAATTCTAGCAACTTATTTAATAAATTACACATAGTAGGTCCTCAAAATTCCGTATTAGCCACCTATTTAAATGATTTTGTAGAATGTTTTACACTCAATACACACATATGATTTATATGATTTTTAATTTCATTAATTTAAAAATCTTCATTAGGGAAAAGATAATGACATGTTAAGTAGAAGTAAAAATTTCAACTATATCTAGGTGTTAATTAATGCCTAAGTGATAAAGATGAATGCATAAAATATTATGTCTTGGTCACTTTGCCTATATTTAAAATGATAAAACACATTATGAAGACATTTTCAGCAGATATTTTAAAAGGCAGTCTAAATGTCAGACAAAAATTTTAAATATCTAGTGTTCAAAGGTGAAAAAGTGTTTGGAAAAGAATTTAAGTTAATGTCAAAATAGGGTTCAACAGTTTTAAAAAGTTCATTCAAATAAGTTACTTTAAAAATATCAATATTAAATATTTTGAAAGTACATTATGAATCACATTTGTATCAAATTGTCTTTTAACTTAATAGTTTGAAAGGGAGTGTGCTTCACCAGGTGAAATCTACTGATAGGGTCTCTGATGGCAGGGAAGCCACATTGTCCATAGAGTTGCCTGCCACCATCATTACAACTACAGACATGTCATAAATCAGACTAATATTACAAAGTATATGTAAAAATCAACAATCCACTTGAGATTACATAGGAGTTATGTTTAAAAATTCAATCTTTGAGAGAGCTGTGGTCAATCTAATTCCACCAAGCCACAGGATGATAGCTGACATTCCAGCAAAAGATGAACCACCCCAGCCTATTGTGTAGGCCCCAATTGAAACTTTTGAGAAACTGATGAGATAAACAGGAAATCAATAACCACAGCAGTCTGATAACCTATGAATGGTCAATGAGACAGACACCAATGGTATCTAACACAACACAAAGCAGAAGTGTAGAGACACTTAAGATCTCAACAATAAAACAGACTTAAAACTCACCCACCATGACTCAGGGAACTGAGCTGAAGAGGAAGCAGAAAGATTCTAAGAGCTGTGGTTGGGGAGAATATCCAGAGACACTGCCCCCCTCAGCAACAACACACAAGGTGTGTGGAGGGGATTCTGGCTACTTCCTATGTTATTTATAATCCTTTACATCATGGACTGATCCAGTAAGGCCAGGAGGAGTGTCCACAATGGGTTGGAGACAGGGAGGAGAGTAATGGGGCTATCATCACAAAATTTGCTCATACAATGTATGTAATATGGATAACAAAGAAAAAATTAAATCTTTAAGAAAACCTGAAAACCTGAAAATTAAAATAGGCAATACGTTTGAAAAAATGATTTGAAATTCTTTCTTCTCAAACCAAGGTGAAACAGTAAAGGAAATTAACAACTAGTTATGTTGGGCTATATGTGGGAAGACATTTTGGCTATCAAGATCCAAAAGTATTCTAAGGACAGATCCAGTATGTGTAAAGACGAAGGACCCCTGTGGGTAGGGGACAGTGAGGAGGGAAATGGAGGTACCATCACAAGGTTTGCCCATACAATGTATATAATTATTCATAATAAAGATATTTATTTAAAAATAAATAAAATATAGAGTAGTTGATTAGGATGTGTGAAATTCGAAGTCTCAAGTAATCCCAAGACAAATTCTTAGAGCATGATGCCAGACTGCACTAGGTGCCCCGCTCTCTCTGTGAAGATTGTGAAATGACAAGATGACATTTGGAGTCACTGAAATGCTTCTCCTTCTGTGATCAATAGCTTTCAATCACATCAGGATGTTTCATTATAATCACTGAGAAGAATATATTAAGATATAGTACATTAGGGAGTCACAATATTTCTCTCTAACCTCATTAATGTGATAAACTTGCTGTCATGGTTTGATCCAGGTGCCCCCAGAAACAAATAAATGTGTTTTGATTGATAGATCCTCAGCTCATGGCAGTTTGGGTTTTACAATCTCACTGGAGCTGTGTTGTTGGGGGCGGGTTTATGGGGGTTATAAGCCAGCTCCCCCTTGCCAGTGTTTGGCACACCTTCCTGCTGCTGTTTGCAGTGCTGTGGCAGAGGTGATATCCACCCTCTGCTCATGCCATCATTTTCCCTGCCAGGATGGAGTCTCCCCTCAAGTCTGTAAGCCTAATAAACCCATTTGATCCACAAGCTATTTTTGTGTGGGTTCTGTCTGAGCAACAACAGAGAAAGTTGACTACAACACTTATAGATTTTAAATATAGTAAAAGTTGACATTTAGCAAGATAATCTCCTTTTTTCCTTGCTGGATCAGTGGGAAGAGTATCTGTATATGGTAAGATACAAGAAACAAATTCCACTTTAGTACAATCATTCCTGTATCCCTGGTGGAGATATTTTCCATTAGATCCAAAATCTTCCTACAATAAGTTCTGAAATTAAGACAAGATGAATAGAACAGAAGAACAAGAGGACATGAGAAAAGCTGACCAGGTGTCAGAAAGGAACAGAGCTCTAGAAAACACAAGAGAGTCAGCCTCAGCAGGCTCTGGCTGGTACCCTTTCTTTTCCCCTTCAGACTGTTTGGCAGACCCTCTTTGAAACTTTGTCGTTCTGGAAGAAGCAATCAAAGTTTTCTATATGCATTTCAGTATAACCAATAAAGTTTATCCAAACATGATGCTTAATTCTTCCACATGTGACAAGGACAGGACATAGAAGCCATAATCCAGAGTGCTTGATGGCACCATGTTCAGGTTTCCTTTCTGCTGAAGCAGAGATCTTTTAAACTTTTGCTTCTTTTATTTCTCAGTAAAAAGTAAAATATTTTTCTATAAACTTTCTTTCTCTCTGTAATAACATTTACTCTTTAAAATGAATGATTCTTTTCTATGAGATTTAGAAGTCCTTGAGAAAAGAAGCCTGAGTCTTTGATTCTATTGAGCTTTGATAGTCATTGAGGGCTGTGATAAAAATTTGTCACTATTAAAAAGAACTATTACATTATTATGTGTTGGGATTGTGGATTATGAATTCTGCTATATTTCTGGTATGAATAAAAAATAGTATAACCAACTTAAACAAAAACATCTTCACTATTGCTTGGTAATTCCATTTTAGAGTGTTGAGAATCAAGGCCACCCAGAGTGAGGACCAGCCCAGGAGGTTTTTGATCTTTCTCCAGAAACAAGGTGTCACCATATGTTGGGGATTTCCATGCTAAAAATACTTTATTTTTTAATTTTTACATATATATATATATATATATATTTAACATGCAGAAATGCAGATTTAGAAAAAAACTGCTGAAACCTGTATTATAATGTTATCTATTTATTCTGGCAAAATAGGCATTTATTCCAAGAATAAAATAACATGTAAAGAAATGTGATGAGACAGTGAATCTACACATAAACCCCAGTGCTTGGAGTAAGGCTGAGCTGTGTAAAATAAAATGATGACTTCTGAACTTTATTTTTTGTGTAAAATTATTTTACTCCTTAAATATATAATATAAAATTTGTATTAAGAGAGTTAGTCGGGGCAAAATAATTTCAAAACTCTCATAACTCAAAATACAAAATATGCCACCATCCAACTTCTCCAAATGAAGACAGATGGTGGATGATGGACTTATAGAATTTTTAAAAAGAAATAGTGACCTTTATATGTTATTTGAACAAAAAGGCCTTTTAGTAGCAACATACAAAACAAGAGTTTGGGGATTTACTAAATAAGAACAAAGGGATTGATATATATATATATATATAATTTCCTTATGGTGCATGTAATTGAAGTTTTCACTAGTATGTTATCAAAAAATTGTTCCAATAAAATACCACATATTTTTAGAATTCAAATAGGGTTAGATTTGCTTTCAAAGTCCAATTCCATTTTGTCTGAGAGTTTTTTTTTTTCAGTTTTAGGTTAATTTTCCTTTACTGAGACAGATGATGCACTGGGACCAGTTTGATAGACAGATTATGTGAGTGTAAAGTATATAGGAGGCATAAAAATAAAATAGATGTCATTTAAATAGATAGGGTGGATGATATTTATGATTGCATAATATAGGGAATGGCTTATTTGATTTGTGTGTAATGCTGTATATATTATTTGATTCTTGCAAACAAACTGCATTTTCCAATTATTCAGTTCATCAACTGTTACCCAAAGTATCCCTTAGTGATGCTTACATGAGTGTATGTAACTAACCCTTAATAGAATATATATATATATTCTATATATATATATCACATTATCTCTCTATATATATAATCATATAATCTATAATCTATATCACATTATATACATATATATATGGAGAGTATATGTTGGTGTATTGAGTTATGACAGGCATGTATTGTGTTGTGTGTTCAGATATGCATCTTGCGGGTGTGAGTGTTGGTGCCACAATTATCTGGAGCTGTTCTCTTGCTCATCTGTGGACTTCCCTGAGATAGATTCTCTTTTCATACATAAACCTGTTATTGTTTATGTTAGCAAGGGCCAGCAAGGGAAAAATTACTTCTTGTATGGATTGAAAATATAGGATGAACAGCTTCTTTACCATGTTTTTAGAGTTTTTCAATATTTTGGTTTTATAAGGGTCAAGAGAGAAAATGCTGTTGATATTTCACAAAATGGCAGAAATATGTTTAGGATCATCTCAGAGATTACTAGATATTCTATCATAATCTCAAGATGATATAAATTAATGAATATGACACTCAAGTGAGGAACTCAAGGGCCATTTTATTAATAATTTTATTTTCCATAATTAGATCCATTGTGTAAGCAAATCTTATGTTAGCAGCCCCATTTCCCTCATCCCGGTCCCCAATCCACTGGGTTTTCTCCACTTTGGGCAGTCCATGGATTAGGAGGTTATAAATTGTATAAGAGTTAGCCCATTATGCCCCCTCATTTGTGTATTGTTGCTGAGGGGGACAATGTCTCTGGATATTCTCCCCAACCATGGCTCTTGCAAACTTTCTGCCCTCTCTCTGGCTCACTTCCCTGAGTCATGGTGGGTGAGTTTTAAGTCTGCTTTATTGTTGAGATCTTAAGTGTCTATGGACTTCTGCTTTGGGTTTTGTTCGATTTCATTGGTGTCTATCCCCTTGACTTATCCTTGGTTATCTGACTTGCTGTGGAGATAGGTCCTTTGTTTATCTTGCTATGTTAACATAGGTTTTATTTGGGGCCTACATGATAGACCAGGGGTGGTTCATCTCTTGCCAGGGATGTCAGCCATCATCCTGTGGCTTGTTGATGGAATTGGGATCACCAAGGTTCTCTCACTGCCTCTGAAAATGCAAACAGAATCTCATTCAGAAAGTGAGTTAAGTGTAGGTTAAATGAGACACATATTGCTAATTCATCAAGATTCTAATGGTTTTAGACGCTCTGTAAATCTCTGGTAATGGGAACTTCCCCTTGGAGCCTGTATTTTTGGTCCCCATAAGATTTTGCCATGGGTCCCATTTCCAGTTAAGGGTTCCTTGACACTGAGCAGATCTCTTAGTCAATTTGAAAGCCGTTTGATTACCCACATAGTTTTTGGCACCACTATTACACAGGTGATCACTTATTGACTTGCTGTCTCTCCCCTAAAGCAGTGTGTGGTGGCTCATGTAATGCCTTCCAGCACTATACATGCTACTATCTGGGAGCTGGTTACCATTGTGGATCTCACAGGGTAAAGTAAACATTCTAACACTTTTTTTTTTTGCCAAAGATACAATGATTTGATTGGTTCATGTTGAGAAATGATTGCAAAATAATAAAGATCTTGTTTTCTCATCATTAATCCATAGTTTGCACAAGATCAGAAAATTACATGTGTATGGAAAGGAACTTCAATGTATAATGTCTAATAGTATTGAATATGATCATTTTATTTCACGGGAGTTGCTTTCAATGGCAGAATGCCTGGTGCAAAATTTGTATGATACCTTCAGAATCAAGCTTGCATGACATCATATGATGCCAGAGGCACCTCAGCAGTATTGTATTAGGTTTTTAGAAAGAAACAAAATTCCAAGCACTCAATTTGGAACTGTTTGGGATGCTTTCTATTCAGAAGTCTTTCATCATTGCCATGTGCTTCACTAATCTCACAGTGACTTATGTCACCTCATATGTTTTTGGAACCCACAATGTAAGACATTATGGTCTGAATCATGGTTTTGAATACACAAAAAATCATTTTTATTTAATCTAAATAGGATTAACTATTAAGAAAATGTCAGAAAATGTGATTATGCCTTCTGTTTCAGCTTAATTTGTATGGAAATATAATTGGATTTACTATAAGTATTAATGTCCTAGTTAATCAAATGAGAAAAATAGCCTCAAACAAATGATACACACACATTGAAATACCTTTATACACTTTTGATATGTGCTTCCATGATGTGATACTCATCATACATATGATTCCATATCATAACTTTAGACAGGAATCCTTAAGACATCTTTAACTTGCAACTGCTTGTGACTTTCATTAATATATTATATATACCCAAAGTAGTTTGTATAAGATGCTGAATGCTTACCTGTTTTATTATTGACTCAGCCTAATCTGTAAGAGGAAATGTGGACTGTTAGCCTTTGAGGTATATGATCTTTAGGGCTAACATGAACAACAACACCAACATCTGTTTTCTTCCCTTCTGTTTACTTATTGGAAACAGCCCCTAATGCTTTTGTGTCCCAGAAGATACCCAAAACAGGCCTGAGTGTTAAATGAACAGTTGGTGCTTTATTCTGAGATTACTTTCCCAAGTTCAGAATTCTTATTAGACAAAAAGTAGGTCTAGGAAAACAGATGTTCAGTTGCATGGGGGAAAACAAAAAGAATAACAAACGTTCTCATGAATCAAAATGGATATTTACCAGAATATGAAGTGGGAATCTTCTCTATAAAAACTCTAATCTGGTTTCTAATGCATGTTATATCTGTGGTTTGAACACAAAGATATTCAACTGCCGAAAACCAGTGTGTAGAACATAGCTTGATGACACGTGCTCTGGCTTTGGGGAATTGACGGTCAATGATGATGGTTGAGGGAGAAACCTTTGATGCTCCACTTCACTAGCTGTTTCAGGGGTCCTCCCAAAATGCTTCTTTTTAGGCTCTTGTCAAAATCTGAGAACAGAGGATTTTTCTGGCATTGGCATGATATGTGGAACCATAAATCCTATTTGGACTTCCCTCACTTTCTCTCTCTCAAGTGAATAACTAAATAAAATATCAAGAAATAACAAATGAAAAATCAATTTGGGAAGAGAGCATTCTTCATTTTGTGCTGAGTCCACTAGAGCAGAACAATAAGCTCTCTCCCTCTGTTCCAATTTCTGGTTTCCTTTCATTCTCCCCTCCCCATAATTATTGGAAATAATTAGATACTTTGCATGAGCAATTCTTATGGTGGCATCCCCATTTCCCTTCTCCTTGTTCCCATCCTGCTGGGGACCTTCCTACATGGGTTTACTGGACCTGTCCATGGAACAGAGGGATACGGATTGTAACAGAAGTGAACAGATTTTTTTTTTCTCTCTCTCCACCACCATGGCTCTTATAATCTTTCTAGCACCTGTTCAGCTCAGACCACTGAGTCATGGGTGAGTTTCAGTTCTGTTTTACTGATGAGGTCTTAAGAGTCTGTGAATTTCTGCTTTAGATTATGTTGGGTATCCTCAGTGTCTGTCTCCATTATCCTTTCACAGGTTATCTGATTAGCTGTGGAGGAACGTCTATTACTTACATCACTACTTCCTCAAAGGATTAGTTTGGGCTCTATACCATAGGATATGGATACTTCATCTCCTGTCTGGGTGACAGGTAACATCTCTGGTTCTGTTGGTGGGATTAGATTGTCCATGGTTCTCTCTGATTTATAAAACATAGAAACAGAATCTCGAATAGAGAGTGAGATCAGTATAGTTTAAATGAGATAAACTTTGTTAATCTATCAAGATCCTAATGGGTATAGCCTTTCTGTAGATCTCTGATTAGTGGGCATTTCCCCTTGGAGTCCAGGTTCTTAGTTTTCATATGGGATTAACATGTATGTGCCATGGTAATTGCATATGAAACCTTAACTGGAACACCATGTTCCAGTGAAGGGTTCCCTGCCTCTGAGGAGATCTCTCAGCCAAATAACAAGCCATTGATTACCCGCCCAGGTTTAGTGCCATTTGTTGTGATGCAATCTGGTAGGATTTTGCTGAAGAGGCAGAGGCAGGTGGATCAGGAGTTTGAGGTCTTTTTTCATTCTGTATAACAGCTATGAAACTCACATTTTGCTAATTCCTGCCTCAGTTTATTTTCCATAGATTCTAGCAATAAGTGTGTATGTGTCTTCTGACATGTTCTTTTCTTTTGCATTTATGTATGTTCTCTATTTTTATATTTTTTATCTAGGATTTATCTCCCCCTATATCTGAATGATGGGTAAAGATAAATTTCTGATGATTAAAAATTCCCAGTCTGCTGTACTTACAGTTGCCGTGGATCACACCAGACTGTCATCACACAATGGATGCAGTAACCCAAAAAAGTCATTTTAATGAAATTCTGTAAGGACAAGCTCAGTAAGATGTCCACATTAATTTAGTTCACAGAGAAGATATCCTGTTCAAATTCTTTACTTTACTAGACTAATAAAGATGTGGTTGATCATTATTGCTTCAAATATATATTTTTTATTTTGAGAAAGCATCATGCAAAGTTTATATTGGTGGAAAAAAGTGTACTTGTCTTTGATTTGAGCCACTGCTATGGCTTTAGTCATGTTACATATATTTTACTCATAGATTAGTAAGAATATCTTATTTCCTTGTCTTATGAGAGCAGGCATATCCTTTTATAAACCATGAGTTACCACCACTGCTAGCTCATCCCTCTGCCTGTTAACTGGTGGTGAAGATGCTGAGCTCAGTTCCTATTGGATTTCCTCAATTATCTTTGAGACAAAAGCAATTAGTGGGAGTAAAACATTTCTTGCCAAAAGTCAATTATTCAGAATATTATGGAGTGTTAACCAAAAGGATTCTTGAAACTTGGCAAATTTTGTAGATCAATAAGGTTGACAGAACATCAATGAGTCGAAATACTGAGCCAACACTTAGAATTGTCTGCAACAGAAAGAGCTGAGAGAAATAATCTTTGTTTGGAAGAAGGAGGAAAATTGAAAATAAACCAGTATATTCATGCTTGTGTGTTTAGAGGGAGGCTGGAAGAGGGGAGTCTATGTCAGGGATTCTTTCCCTATGGCTTCAGAGCACTGCTTAGCCCCCAAAGGAAGAACATCTTGAGTAATGGAATGACAGCTAAGAAAAGAACTAGTGAAAAGATTAGTTATTTTGTGATGCTTCATATAAACTGCACAGTACTTATGCACACTACTTCTATGTGGTCATTCCTGTTCTGCTTATCAAAAATGCATATGTTTTGCTGTTATTTAAAAATATTATGCACAAGGTTTTCCCACTGATACACATCATTAGAAATTTTTAATTAATATGGGCAAATTTGCCAATTTGTAACTATATTCTATTTCCCCCGCAAACTTTAAATATAATGCTATAAACTTAAAAAAATGCATCAACAATTATTTTTTGAATTATATTGCACATATAAGAAAATGCTTTACTTTTAAAAATGAAAAGGAGTCTAGAGATTCATTTTACAACTGTATGATGATTGTATTGGCACTAAAAATCTTAAATAAATAAATGTTATATTCTGTATATTTACCAAAGTATAATATACAAAAGAAAGGTAAAGGATTTCTCTTCATTCATGACTGAGAACACTGGATGACAATATGATTCAAGTAAATACATAGTTTCTTGCTTGAACTTTTTGTTTTCAAAGTGACCATCTGTGTTTCCATTTTCTGTGTCTTACTTCCCATACACAGAGATTTGTGGAATAAAATATTTGTGTGTGGTTTTTGGATGTGAAATAGAACAAAGAGTGAGGTTTTAGTTTTAGGTGGCAGCCAACTTTCAAGTGAAATGCTTATAATGTCTTGATTCTTGAACAGTGTAGGGTCAAGAGACAAATTTGATCGTAAGTAGACCTACTGTAACAGGATTATAAACTATAATAGGAAAGTTAGTTATTTTATAAAAGTTAATTTACTCCAAGGAAAAGAATGGACTATCCTTTGGCAGACAATATGTTTGTATAAGACTAGATGAAAGAGTGGAATATGAAGGGTAATTCACTTAATATCTGTTTTGTAGGACTTGTATTAGAGAATCATGCCCTGGGTCTATATTGCTTTTTCAAGAGTGACTTATGTAACTGACTTTTCCACAAGAAGAAATTAGATAAAGCCACCTTTATGCTTAGGGAAAGCCTATAATACTCAAAAATGTCCCATTATTCCAGGGACTTAAATTTAATTATGAAGTATAATATGATTGAAACCATTTGCCAGAAGTCTAAGCCATATCCTCTAACCTAACACATATAGCAATAAATGGGACATTTTGATCTCCATTTGCTTATGAACTGCATTTATTTCCCATTGAATCAAAATGTAGATGTAAAATTGGAGTAATTTCACTATACCTTCAATATATACCATCTACAATGCAAATATAAATGGACTTTATCCTCTGTTCATTTGTCTGCAATCGTCCCCCACACTTTTATTAAATGAACAAACCTTCTATGAAGTGAATCCTGTGCTCACTGGATTACTCACAGAAATTGCCCCAGTGTGGCTGCATTCATTAATAATTGATTCATGAGTTCATGAGGGTAGAACTCTAGCCCTTTTATAATGGGATGAGAGTTGCTAGAGCAGATACCCATGAGCTCTCCTTCCCTCTCATCAGTCTGAGGATAGAGAGAGGAGGTGGATCGCTACAAATTGTAGGAGAAACCAACCCCGTGGGCATTCTAATCTCAACTTCAAGCCCTTAGTGGTCTTAGAGGACACACTTTATTGCTTAACCTGCTTGGTTTATTATGTTGTTATGATAGACTGAACTTAGACAGACCTCTTTACAGTTCTGTTTTATTTAATACTTGGTTTATATGAATGCCAGATTCATAATGCTTAAATTATATGACATCAACACAAATACAGTAATAGGTGGGTTTCATTTTTGGTTTTGGTTTTAATTTTAATTTTATTTCATTCCATATATTTTTGGTAAATCAATGAATGGATTTACTCAATATTTATAAAAATTCCTACTAATTTCTGGAAATGAAATTCCATTGTTATCATTACCAGAATACTCAATTAACAATATACTATCTCAACTGTATCACCCTAAAATAGGGCATAATCATTTTTAAATATATATTTATTGTCCATAATGAGTTACATTATTTAGTGGGCAAATAATGAGTTGTTATTCCCAATTCCCCAATTATCTATTTTTTCTTTTGTTTAGAAACATTTAGTTTTGTTTTTCTTTATTTTTAGAATTTTTAGGTCTCTTTGTCACATGATAACATTTACTTAAATAATGTCAAACATAATTATAAGTGTATAGACAATTTCTGTTTAGAAATATTCATTCCCTGTTGCAAGGAAACTTTTAGGGTAACAATACTTTAGAGGAGAGCTAATCAAATCACAGATGCTAGGATGACAAGCTATGAGCCCTGAAGAAAAGAACAGAATGCTTAAGGTAGACATGACATGAGGTACTCATTGCTTTTCTGCTGAAAAAGCCTAGTGAAGTGGGAAAAATATTGTATCCAATCATTTTTGTAACATAACATAAGGGTTAGACAGGAGTAGTGAGAAAATGTGTTTGCTGGTTTTGCCTGTGTGTGATAGAACCTCTAATCCATCCAGCAGTTGAAGGTGAGCACACAAATAAATAATTACCAAATTGATTTCTAAAGCTAATGACCCAAAGGACATTAAATTAAACTGAACACAATTTGATGCATTCTCATAGTATCAATATTATGTTATTTTAAACATTATATATAAACCAGTGATAAAAGCAGGGAATGAATGTTTTCTAAACAGAAATTAAAAATAACTATTTTATACTTATGTTTTATGCTTTATTTAATTTTTGAGTAATATCATGTCTGTATCAATGTATATTAAAAAATAAAACTATTTTTGAAATAAAATATTGACCATGCAACTTTGGTGCTTTTATGAAAAATCTATGAATCTTTAATAGTTTGTCATTTAATATAAGTCATTAACCAGAGGGATATATGAGTATAGATAAAAATGAAATCTGCCAATAACAAGGCTTAATACATGTAGTAACTGAAACATATAATGTGTAAATGCATGATGGTTAAAAAGTTTTTCTTATAGAACTTGCATGATGCAATTAATTTATTCTAATGAAGCCTTTAGTCTGTCAATATTAAATATCCCAACATATTTACAACAGGTACTTGCTAAATAGAAAAGCTATTGTTTAATCAAGACCATGACCATACAATTGCAAATCTAAACAAAAAAATCCCTAAACTAAAAATAATAATGAGGCTAATTACTGTAAATAATTTGATTTAAAAGAAAGATTCCAAGGAACATGCACCATAGGTTTAATTTCTCACTGATGTTGTCTTATATAAGATTTGTTTAGGTTGGAAATAAGCCTCCATGGTAAAGTTTTTGTTGAAAACATAAATCGTATGTTTTGACCAGCCTGAATGATTAAAAATATATATTTAATCTTATAATATTACCATAAAGACTTAATTCAAGTATTAAAACATTCAGATTTGTGTTATTACAGAGAAAGGAAATGGATTGTATTTATACAGAAATTTATTAGAAATATAATTGTCAAAATCGTGAATTTTTTTGATTGTGATATATATATATATATATAGAGAGAGAGAGAGAGAGAGAGAAAGAGAGAGAGAGAGAGAGTTTACATGTGTGTATATGTATGTGTGTGCAAGAAGACTCAGAGAGAAAAGAGAGAGACTGGAGAGGATATGTCAGGGTATGTTGCCACCTCAAAGGAACTTTTTATACAAGTGTACATGTGACATTTTGTGCATCTGGCTTTACGTGGGTACTCGGATATCAAATCAGGACCAGGACCCACAGGCTTTACAAGCCACTGCCTTTAACTGCTGAGTCATCTTTTAAGACCCCGCATGTTGGATTTAAAATTCTTCCATGTCTCTTTTATTCTACCAATAACATTGTATTTTATTGTGTCTGAACACAAGTGTTCACACAAGAAAATACTTTGTTGAGTTTATTACAGTGCTAACGGTGATGCCAGGACTGATTTTTGTGTAAGTAAATTAAAATTTCACAGACGTGACATGGTGCTGGATTTTCTTTGTTTTTTTGTTGTTTGTTTGTTTGTTTTGTTTTGTTTTTAAAATTCATGTAGAGTTGACAGCTTTATTTGGACTATTATTAACGTGTGGACAGCATTTATTTCTTGACACTTTTTGATGAAATCATAACTGAAAAACCATTGCCATACATTCATCTAAAATTTTTAAAGACAACTGCTTTGTTTAGGACTCTCGTGTGTTTTATTCATTTCAAGATAACATCAATGAAATTTAAGAGTACCATTAATATATATATATATACATATATATACATATATATGTATATATATGTATATATATATATGTATATATATAACTAGGGAGAATAAATCTAGCAACTATTTTTTCATGATTATTTGGTAATTATGGGTCCTTCCATTTCCATGTAAATTCTATGGTAGTTTGTCTTTTATATATGCACACAAAGGCAGCATCTGGGGTTAGAGAATGGCTGTGGTTTACTTGTAGAACAAACTAGGAAGTATTACCTTTACAATAGTACTTAGTCTCAAGTCCATAACATTACACAAGTTTTCATGCATTTTAGTATTATAAGATTGTTTCCACAATAGCTTATAGTTGTCAGTGTTTTCCCTTTCTTTTTTAAATATTTAATTATTTTTATGCTCTTATTAGTTGAGTTATTTTCTTTTTGCTATATGTATTTGTGTATATGTGTGATGTTCAAGGTGTGTGTGAGTGTGTGTGTGTGTGTGTGTGTGTGTGTGTGTGTGTGTGTGTACATTTTAATGCAAGTTGGGAACTTAAACACCATTATGAGCATATATACATCTCAGAACAACCCTGTATTTTGGTCCTCGCCTTCCACCTCATTTGAGGCAGAATCTTGTTCTCTTCTCTTGTCTCCAGGATTTTTGGCAAGGGAGTTCCAGGTGATTCTCCGATCTTTACCCACCTCCATGCTCCATGCCTCCATGAACTTGCTGGGCTTACAGATTCTCACATTACCAGCATTCAACCTTGCATGGGGTTTTGGAGATTCAAACAGAAGTACTCATGATGTTGCTCCAAGTACCTTATCCACTGAGCCACAATTTTTCTCCATAAATTGAATTTGTTTCTTGACCTCATTTTGGAAAGCTTATTACAAACTTACATAAATACAATTTATTATTTCATCATGTATCCTTGACCATGGCATGTTGACAAAGTTTAAGCGTTGAATGGTCTTTTTAATAAATGTGTTTAAAATTTCTATATAAAAATCATCTGCAAATAGATATGTTTGCATTTCATTTTTCTAATAATACTGCTAATTTTCTTTCATCATTGTACAGCTTCCAATATAATATGGAATAAAACTGGCAACATAATATGCCTCTTTCATAAATTTGTGTATAAAGATTTAAACTTAGCTTTAAGAATCGTATTCACATTTAGGTTTGTGTGAAGTTCATATGCATGTGTCTATGCTGGTTTACACATATTTGGGCTGCCTATGCACATGCGTGTGATTGTGTGTTAAGGCCAGAAGTCAATATCAAATATTTTCCCCAACTGATTGATATCTTATATTTTGAGAATGAACTTCTCATTGAACCTGGACCTCAGTGATTGGCTTCATCAACTGGCCTTAAGCACCATGAATCCTTCTGTCTCTGCTCTCACTGCTCTGGTGTTTCTACTACATAGCACCATACCCAACCTTTATATGGGTAATGGGTATTAGAACTCATGACCACTGACTGAGCCATCTCCATAGACCCAGCCTTCATTTATTTCATACATGCCCCTTGTTAACTGGATGGAATTTTCTTACATTAAGAGATTATTTTAACATTTTACAGTGGAAACATGCAGGATTGTATTAAATGCAATTTAATGACTATTGTGATGATCAAATGGTTTTACTCATTTTCCATGCAATATATAATGTTTAAATATTAAACCAACAATATATTCCTAAAATGAATCTCAGTTGGTCATAGGAATTGACCTATGTTTGTGAAATTGGTTGGTAGTATTTTCTTGAATGTTTTTTGTATCTATTTTGATAAAAAAAAATATTAGTTTGTAGTCTTTTATTGTGGTCTTTTTGAACTTTGCATTTGATGGTCATATTAGCCTCAAAAACAAAATTGAAACAGCCTTTATTTATATTTTTAATAATACTTGCAAAGAGAGGTATCCTTTAACTCTAATTGAAATCAAAACCCTTTGCCGGGCGTGGTGGCGCACACCTTTAATCCCAGCACTTGGGAGGCAAAGGTAGGAGGATCACCATGAGTTCAAGGCCACCCTGAGACTACATAGTGAATTCCAGGTAAGCCTGGAATGAAACCCTGCCTCAAAAACCCAAAATAAACAAAAACATGACAAAACCCTTTGGATTTGACCACTTTATTTTGGGGATTGATTTATTACTGACTTATTCTCTGTATTTCCTATAACTATTCAAATTTTCTATATATTCCAAGTTAGGTTTAGTAGATTTCCATTTTTAATTCTTTATTCATGTTATCTAATCATCTAATTTATTGATAATCAATTCCTTATAGATTTATGACATTTTAGCCTTATATGATTTGAGTATTAATGTCTACTCTTTAATATTTTTTTACAATTAATTTTTTCTGAGACTGAAAATTCTAGATAACATTTCAGAAGTGTGTTGATATTTACAAAGAAATATCACATGATAATATTGACATTTTCCCTCTGTGTGCCTGCCTAACACCAATGACAACATTCTAGGATTTCTCTTTCATGTTTTCAAAAAGTTCCAAACCCCATTTTTCTTCTGCTTCATCTCTGCTATTTCAGCAACGACACTATTTCTGGGTGCTAATTTGATGTGCTAATCATCCCTTTCTTGGTATTACAAAGAGCTGAGTTAATCAACATATACAGCGAAAATATACATCTTTCAGTGGTTTGTGAGTGTTTACATTGGAGTTGTGTGCATACAAGGTTAAGCAGGGATCATAAGACATTATATTCTTCATGATAATTGTTGCTACAAACCTGCCACTGTTCTAAAAACTTAAAGGTCAGCTTCATACAGACCTCAATGGAAGCCTGTTAACTGTAAAAATGTAAAGTATGGAAGTATGTTACTGAAACTTCATATTATTTCTGCTAATGCTAATGCAGGGACTAATAGCTAATTAATAAACTGTGACCTATCAAGGTGTTTTTCTCTGAGACCCCAAGCATGACAGATGTAGCCTGTGGGGAAGGTAAAATGTGGGAAATTAATTATTTTTCTTGGATTCATTATAAATTATCTCAGTTTTTCCTGTAAAATCATGGTCTGTTTTTCATCTATCTATGTATCTATCATCTATCTACCTTTCTAATCTATCTATCATGTATCCATCTATCTGTCAGTGTAAAAAATTATAGGTTCTGCAAGAAAGATAGGGAAACGGCCCAATATTTTTGTATACCCTATATACTTATATTCCAAAATTATGTATGTTTGTTTTCAACACATGTATATTTGTTTGAAGAACATTCATGAAAGATACATTAATGAATAGGAGAGAGGTTACTTGAATGTCATTCTACACAAATGATTACTTTAAATAATTTTGCTCTTTTTGCGACTCCCAATAACCACTGGAAAAATTACCCTATTCACCATAGTCATCTTAATCTAATTAGGTATATGAACCTCTCCAATATACTTTCATTCATAGTAACTGCTCTGTTTGGCATTTGCATTCTTCAACGTCACTCACTTCTCATTAGTGGGCTGGCTTTGTTACTGTCATTTGATGACTGCATTGTCATTTTATCCATTAACTGATTAATTTCTAATTGCTATTTTACAACACTTTTTTATTCATCAGTTTTTAATGTTCCTCATAATTGGCTTCTTTGTCTACATAATATAAGAAATAATGCTACTGAATTTCTCATTTACTTTCAGAATTCCTATACAGTGAAGGCTGATTTTGGTGTCACATTTTCTTGTGTAGCAAAATTAAGAAGCTATAACTGTGTTATATCTAAATATTTTTACAGGATAGTATGTTTCATTTCGTAGTTTTTATCAATTTTTTGTCAAACACAATAAGAAATATCTAAATTCACCTTATATTTTTCTTGTATTTAAAAATATGTATCTGGCCTGCCAAGATGGTTCGGTCATTGATGGCACAAGCCTGCAAAGCCTGACAACCTGGATTTGATTTGGATTTGTGTGACTGTCTCTGTCTTTCTGTCTGTCTGTCTGCCTGCCTCTCTTTCTCTCTCTCTCTCTCTCTCTCAAATAAATAAATAAAAATAAAATCTGTACCTGTTAATTTGTATTCTAAAAGAGATCACTGATATAATTTTAGATAAAATTTAAAACTGAGATTTTAAAATGAGGAACGTGTGTAAAATAAATTAAGCATTGATGCCTTGAGGCCTTTACCCATAAAGCTGGGGTTTTGACAGAGTAACTTTACAAATGAAATTTTAGAAAAAAAATTGAAACTTCAATTTATTTTCATGATGAACAACTTCACATTAAAACTCCATTTCTAGAGATATCTTAGGTCACTGAGAATTTAACATGACAAATAACAAAGAGTAGAAGAATAGTGATTCCATACAGCTCGGCACACAACAATTTCCTGGTATCTCTGCATCCATAGGGAAACAGTGATAGTTCAGGATATATACCTCGTCCTGGGCAGCAGAGGGAAGTTGACACTCTTCAATCAATGATGGTCACAGCTCATGTCTCATCGACAGGGCCCTGTGATTCTAGCCATAGGCTCTTTGACAACTGGGATTCTCAGGAATCAGTGCATGATCAAAATTCAGCAGAGAGGGCACAGATTCTTCAGTGCAATATTCACGTTTCTTCCTCTGTCATCATCACTCATTTGGCACAGTTCTCTCATTTTTACTCTCATAGGACACACCAGTCTGTGAATATCTGTGTGTGAAAGTTTTCATGTCTTATTCCTTTATCTAAAAATTTCCTAAGCTTCTGCTTTCAGCAGATTCATTCAACTAGCTTAAACTCCAAATCAGAATAGAAGAATGTTGTTCAATTGTATTCAACTTGTGGAGAAGAGAGAATAACACAACGAAATTTTATTTTGTAATTTTTTTCCATAAGAAAACAAATAAACCCATATAGCATTATAAATGATAAAGTTGATATTTTTAAGGTATGCACTAGAAACTTTAACTTCCATGTTAGTGGGCTGTCATATTTAAACTGGATACTCAATGATGATTAGAAATTATATATTTTTTTCAACAGAAAAGCTGTACAACACAAAACAGCACATGGAAGGCATAAGGAGATGGACCTGTTGTAAAATTAAAGACTCTTGTTAATCATGTCATAAATTGATAGTCAATATTGGGAGGGTAGCCTGGGAGATATAAGCACTCAAGGGATTATAGATGACAAGTTCATAGAAAACAATGCACACATACTTACGTGATTCCCTTTGCATTAAGAGACTTTGAATGAGGAAACAAAGTCTAGTCACTATGGAAATCAACATGGAGATTCCTCATAAAACCAAAAATAGATGCTTGTGAACTACTTTTTATGACAAAAATATTAATATCAGTGAAATTATGTAACAATCTTATGCGTCTATCAACTGATGAATAATAGATGAAGAAAATGTAATATATATTAGTTATATATATATATATATATATGTATATATGTCTCATTTTTTTGTTTTATGTGGTTCCTAGAGTTTAAGTAGATCCACACAATTATGAATGTATATGAGAAATGAAGGAGAAGCAAGACTCAAGAACAAGGGGCCTAAGTGGGAAGGGAGCGGGGAGGAAAGGGATGGAGGAAGATATTGGAGCATATGCTTAAATACATAATATACTTGCATGAAAAACTCCTTTCTATAACTCACTATAAGTTTTTGGTCACTTCAAAACAAAAGAAAATACACTTTCCTTGAAGAATTAAAGAAAAAATATGAGTATAGATTCCATCAAATAAACAACTTAAATAAAAAATGAGAGTTTTAGTGTTTTGTTTTAAGTTGGCCTGAAATTGTCAGTACTTGTTCTAACCTCCAGTTACATTAATATTAGCACTTAAATTATGGGTGAGTTTGTAGATTTATTGGAGGAAAGCAAACAATAAAATACAAAAAACAAATAATTACACTGATTTTATAGTCTTTACTACCAATAGACTCAGTAATTTGCTCTAATATTAAAAAAAAATCTGTCCTTAGATCCCCTATAAGTCTGTACTGTTACAATTGATTTTGGAAATTTATCATATATTCATTATATTTAAAAATAAATTTATACAGTTTGGTAATCATGGTTTGGAATTAATTTCTTCTAGTATGTTAAAATACTGAAAATGCTTTATGCAATTTTGAACAATTTCATTTTAATTTTGAAGCTGTGAGTTAGTTTGTACTTGTGGCACACATATTTTAAACAGTACTATACAATTTAAGACATAATGTTGCAGAACACACTACTGAACCTAGTAACAAACCATCAGACATATTGAAAAATACATAAAGTAAGCAAAATGCTTGACAGACCATAGAGCATAATGCAATTTACTCATCATTTTCTGCCTAATTTTTAAAAACAGATGCTCTGGAATATTTTGTTTGCTTTTGCATGTGCCAAGATAATTATAGCCCTTAAGGTCTGAGACATCATGATTAGAAAACAAATCAGAACCCTAAACTGGAAGGAGTAGATGTGAATAAAAACACTGATTATTTAGATATTTCTTAGGGAAATGGATGAGCATTTTTGCTTTGTTTCATAGAGCAAAATGTGCTAAAAGCTTTGAGTTTAAAACTAACACACATATTCTTGTAGGAGCCAAGTTTTCCTTCCATGAGCATTTCATGAGGCTCAGTGTTGTTAGTGTGAGCCATGAGTTTAGTTAAGACAGATGGCTAGAGGGCTTGCTAATAAAGGATATCTACTGGATGCTTGTGTTCAACTAACTTGCCAAGAAAAGAAAGACAAACTGCAAAGAGTTATAATGTTTAGAATAAATCATTTCAAAAAGAATCCGGAACCTTTGAAAGAAAACCGAGAGTCCATTCAATTTTGAGCTCTGACCAATCCTCCCCAATGCAGTCCCCTCAGACACAGGTAGTCATCACATAACATATGGATCTATGAAAAAAATAGTTTTCACTATCCAATCAAGACATCAATTTATTAAGTTCAGGAATCCAAAAGAATGCCCTTTCTTGAAGATATTTCATATATCTCCTAAGAAAATCTACTTTCAGGTTCTGTACAAAATTCTTTTTATTCTCCCCCCAAAATTCATACCCCATTTGATTCACAGTGAATATGTGTAATCAGTGGTATCTATCTATCAACCCAGTTTACCTATGTGGTCATTGAGCTGCTTAGGAAATAATGCTCATTATTCTTCCCCAATGAAACTTCATCAACCTTCAGGTGCCATAGTAGCAAAAAGAAAACAGTTCTATTATTTTTTTAATGAATAAGCGTTTTCCTCTAAAAGTTTAATAAGTGTTTATGTTTCATAAACTATGGTTAGTTGAGTAAACATGAACATCCTTTGAGAATCCCCAAGGTCCAAATCTCCCAGTCCCCCAGTGTGTAACTTAGTCTTGGCAGATATATACAACTTAATTCATGAAGACGGTAGATACAACAAAAACAAAAACCATTATCCACAGCTTCCCTCTGTTCCCTCTAGCATTGTCCTGTTCTATTAAAGTCAAATACTCTTCTCTTGTTTACACCAATAGCTCTAGCTAAGCATGACACACTTTCTTCAAAACCTTCCATCAAGGTTATAAATTATCACATTATTTTTTATTGTTTTTTTGCCATAACTGAATAACTCTTTTAGGCTTAAAATAAAATCTGTGCAGTCCACTCTTCTCTCTTCTGTGGTTTCAATTCTAAGTATGACTAGGTGTTGTTAATAAAACCCTGTCCTCATTTACACCTCCTTTACGAGAACTGCATATCCAGTGGTTACCACTTGTGTGACTCATTTACCACCTTGAAAACTAGATTCCTAATTTTTTAAGCCAGCATTCTAAAAGACATGGGTGTCTTCTGATCCTTATATCTCCAAGAACTTACACCTTCAAATCCAGTTATTTTTATTAGCTTAATACTATTTAAGGATGTCAGAATCTTCTATGTCTTGATTTCTCTGCTTCCCATCATCTCTCATTTTTTTTACAATCTCCAAACAATACCACTTATTAACCACTGCTATGTTTTTTTATATCTTTATTATTCAAAATTAGTTAGATTTTTTTTGGGCAAATATTGTGTTGGTGTCCCATTTCCCTCCTCCCTGTCCCTAATACACTGGGTGTCCTCCTCAGTGGGGATGCTGGATCAACCAATGGGGTAGGGGTTTATTGCACAGGAGGCACCCAGGTTACCCTCCCTTTTTTTGTTGTTGCTGAGTGGAGCAATGTCTCTGGATATTGTCCCCACCATGGCTATTAACATACTTTCCGCCCCCTCTTCTGCTCAGTTCCCTGGGTCATGGGGGCTGAGTTTTAACTCTGCTTTATTTTTGAGATCTTAAATGTCTCCTGACTTCTGCTTTGGTATGTGTTGGATAATGGTGTCTGTCTTATTGACTTATCCTGGGTTGACTGATTGGCTGTGGTATAGGTCTCTTGCTTATTCCACCACTCTCTTAAGTGTATCATTTAGGGTCTATGAAATAAGACTGGAGTGGTTCATCTCTTGCCATTGTCAGCCATTAGCCTGTGGCTCGTGGCTCTCTTGCTGCCTTCTGAAAAATACAGACAAAATCTCATTCAGAGTGAGAACAGTATAGGTTAAATGGGATACACCTTTCTAATTTGGTGAGATTCTATTGGGATTAGCCTCTCTGTAGTTCTCTGGTACTGATAATTTCTCTTTGGGGCCCATGTTTTTGGTTCTCATAGGTTTTTGTCCTGAGTCCCAATTCCAGTTAAGGGTTCAATGTCATTGAGTGCGTTTCATGGCCAAATTGAAAGCTGTTGATTACTCCTCCCCCCCCCCAGTTTTGGCGCCTCTATTGCCCAAGTGATCTCAGCTCATTGATCTCTTCCAGTGGGGAGTGTGTTCAGCCTTTTTATGGTAACAGTCACATTTTATATCAGTGGTCTCTGCTTTCTCCAAATATCATTGACCAATTTCCCCTGGCAGCTTATGTAGTACCTTCCAGCATTGCAATAGCTACCATCTGGGGGCTGATTACCATTCTGGATTTCGAAAGTTAACTCAATGTTGTGTGGTGACTTTCTGTGGTTTCTTCAGCAATAGGATCTTACCTTTGGCCTGGGTTGGGTATTCAAGGGCTTTGACAGAATCCTATCTTGCTTTAGGGACCTTATGAGTCCCTTTGATAAATAGCTCAGAATGGGAAGGAGCCAATGACTGGGACTGAGAGTTCCAGGTCTGATCATTTTTTTTCATGGGGTTAGGCTTCCTCCCCTTCTATTCATGGTCCCTCTTACCAGGGGATGCCCATTTCTTCCTCAAGAGCTTACTGTATGAAAGAAGGATTTTATTATTTCAATTCATTATTGATTTAGCTTATTTTATAAGTGCCCTCTCCCCTTCCTCCCCCCATTCCTTCCCCTTCTATGTTTTTAAATGAATTGCAATAAATTTCTTTTACTTATTGTAAGAGCAGATTTATTAATTCTGTTTTTAAAAGCTATGTCTTTATCACTATTCTCCTTATCAAATTTTATGGCATACTACTTCTAACTTGCTCTCTACAAATATTCACTTTAACTGACAAAGAAATCTAAATTTTTATTTGTCTTTTGAATCTGGGTTTGCCTGATTTCCTAAGTCTTTTGCAAGAAGCATTTATTTCCTGCAACTTTCATATTTACATCTGAAAAAAAATTATGTATATATACCACATCTCAGTAATCATTTCTTTGGTTGATGGGCCTCTAGGCTGATTCCGTTTCCTAACCATTTTGAAAACAGCAGTTTTAGATACTTGCAGCATTCATTTTTATATAAGAACCAAAGACAATTATTATGACAAAATGTTATGTTTGCTGAATTAATCTATAAAATTATTTAATATTTACTGATTTTGAGAAATGATGAGCTATGTCAGTAGTTAGTATTCTTTAACAAATACCTATCTTTATTCCTACAAACAAGGAAATGAAGGACTTGATTTCCAAAAAAAGAAAAGGTGGGTTGATAATTTTTGAAGCAGGTTTCTAAATTGCATACAATGAATTTTATCCTCCAAGGCTGAAATACACTCATATTCACATGAACACTTAAGAGAATTTAACTGGCACATTAAGTCTGTAACTCAATGCAGTGATTCAATTCTTATATTTGCATTTTGTATGAGAAAATGCACTATACCCATATTTGGCAGAATACCATATGATATTTTCATTAAAAAAAACTACCATCTGCTAAATTACTCAGCCCCTGTACATTTTAATAAATCAAATATCACATTAACATCATAAATGCACATGTTTTAGGCATAAGTAAAGTCATTTCTATTTCATATTTAAGCTATCATCTTTTAGGGCTTCACCCCCCAAAATAATTTATTTTCTTTATCCCCATGCTTTGTTATGGTTAATGTGTATTTGTTTAAGAAGTCTATGGAAGTCATGGTGACCATGAATGGTGACCTTAAAGAGATTGGTGCCATCTTATCCATAACTAGCAACCCAACTTCCTATATATTACTGATTTTAAAACAAAAGTGGAATTAGTATTCTTACCATAATTCAGATGTAACTAGCACTTAAATGGTAAATGTATTATATATATATATATATATATATATATATATATATATATATATATATATATATATATATATA
>PVHP010000424.1:15961-45362 GCA_004024765.1 Zapus hudsonius | reverse complement strand
ATGTAAAGTGCATATCAGCTTCCACAATTGAGTATAAGAATAATATAAGATGAACCATTCATTAGTTTATTTTCATTACAGAAAACTGTGATACTGTTTTTATATTGGATAATATAAAATATATTATTAAATATTTTCCCACTGATTTTAGCTTCTAAATATAGAAAAGTTGAATCTCATATGTTTCTTATACATTAATGGTCAAAAATGAATGGGGAAGAACGAAAGACATGACACAGTCTTAATATTTGTTGAGATATGTCACTTTTATGTTAGAAAAACAATGAAACAAATGCAGTTTATACTAAATTAGAAGGTGTGGGAGCTCTAGAGACTTCTCAGGAGTTAAAGATGCATGCTTACAAAGCCTGACTGACCACATTCAATTCTCTATCACACGTGTAAAGCCAGACTCAAAGTGGTGGTAAGCCATGGCCTTGAAAGTGTCCACTCACCTCCACTTGCACACAATGGCACGTGTGCTCATTACACACACACACACACACACACACACACACACACACACACACACACACCACATAATTTATAAAACTATTATTTAAAAAATAAACATATAAATTAGGTAGAAGGTATAAAAATAAAAGTAATGGGAAGTAAGAAAAACATGCACATGAAAGACCAGTATTCCCTGACTACCATATTGACTGTTATGAGAAAGCAGTCGAGAAGATAGAGTCATTGATTTAAGGCATCCTTTCCCCCACATTAGGTCTTGGATTTTATACTGAGAAGTATTTAATGCAAATTATTTCTCTATTGCTTAAGGTTCAGTAAGGCCATTTGTTCATCATTGATCTTATCATTAGAAAGACAATGAAATGATGCATGTGATCGTATATTCCTCCATTGTTTTCCCTCTTAAAGGTGCTTTTATCTTCAATCACAGTGTGAGTAAAACCTGGGACCCTTACATAGTCCATGGATCATTTTATTATTATGTTACTATTAGCCTTTATAATTATCTTTTGTATGTCCCTATCTTTAAAAATGATATACTATGTATTTAGTGTACACACATCTTATTGCCTGTGGTGATACATGGAGACCAAGTTAACTGAGAATTTAGTTGATTGATTCCACTAACTTAATCATAGGTAACACATGATTTACATCTGTATTAAGGAAGTTACTCTCAAAACACCATTATCACCACCTCTCTAATCATATTATTGTAATTAGAGCACAACCTTGGTTGCTACTATTTTAACCAAAGATCAATTACTCCGTCACTGAATTACATAAATCCCTGAGAGGAATAACACTTATTATTTGTCTTCTATTACTAGACTAAATGTTAAATAAGGAACTTATATTTTGAGTGCATCTGATTTCTGAGATACCATGAGACATAATCCTGTTCACTCAATGTTATTGTAAAATTGAGTATGATAAATTTCATGTACTTGAGATTCCAGTTTTTCATTTTCTAATAGTAGAAAAAATACATCAATAGAGAAACATAGGAATAATCACTATCCTTGCCCTAAAATTATGACTTGAAAATAAAATGTCTAATATCAATAGCACCGATGTAAACAGTATATTTGAACCTCTCCTACAAAGAACACAAAACATTGTAAGTTCTTACCTGTGTATTACTCTTACTATTTGGCTATCATCTTGAAATTACGCTGAGAGGTCTCCCTACAAGACATCAGTTTTCATTCACTTGCACAGTATTAGGGGGAAGGACCCTTGGATCTCAGGGTCTAGGATCTACCTCTGCTTTAGAATTAAAGCCAGTCTCCAGCATCTTTTACAGGAGAACTGAGCATGCTCCCAATACTGCGGTCTTTCTCTAGTGTTGAGTTTTTCTTCTAGAGTCCCTCAGGAGGATGAGGAAGCTCATGAATTCATCACATATGTTACACACTGGTAGGTGTTCTCTGTTCAATTCTGTTTTCTCTCTGGTATGTGCTCACAAATGTCAGTGTTGTGTCCTCTTACACATGTCCCAAGAAAACTCTTAGCCTCAAAAACATCTGAGTTTTTTAAAGGGCCATGATAGAAACTTTT
The DNA here is from genome assembly GCA_004024765.1 of Zapus hudsonius. Taxonomy (NCBI): domain Eukaryota; kingdom Metazoa; phylum Chordata; class Mammalia; order Rodentia; family Dipodidae; genus Zapus; species Zapus hudsonius. The sequence continues at coordinate 43,325 of PVHP010000424.1, read as the reverse complement.
GGAACTTAAGTTCTTCCTTAAATTCTCACAGTGAAAAAAAATGCTGTGTGACATGTAAGTCATTGTAATTAAGTGAGAATTACAATCGGCTCTTGGGCTCTTTTGCTTTTCCTTTTTCCTTCCCTTCTCTCCCTTCCCTTCCATCCCCTCCCCTCCCCACCCTTTCATTTCCTTTTTTACTTTCTTCTTTTCTGTTTTTAAATATTTTCTTTTATTTGCAAGCAGAGAGATAGAAGAGATACAGATAGAGAGAATGGGCACAACAGGCCCTCCAGCTGCAGCAGACAAACTACAGGTGCATGTACCACAGTGTGAATCTGGCTTTACATAACTGCTGGGAATAGAATCTGGGTTGTTAAACTTTTCAGGAAAGGGCCTTAACCCCAAAGCCACATCACCAGCCCTTCTTTTCTTTTCTTTTACCTTTGTGCATCTGCTCCAAATTGAAGAAAGGGAAGCACAAACCTCTCCTCCCACTTTATTGAAAAATTAGCTCTTAGTTATTGGAGAATAGATCTAAAGGCTTTCCCAACAACAACAACAAAACTTATTCCTAAACTATTTCAATCTCTTTCATTTTTTATAAATATTCACGATGAAGCATGAATGTATGTCCTCCTGAAAATATTGTTAAAATAAATTACAATATCTTAAAATAAAACTCTCCCATTTTATAACCTCCTCCTTTCCCAGCTATAATTTAATTAGACATATAGACTGCCTTTCACCATGACTTAGGTGAAAGATTTTTAAATAGCTTTCCACTGCATAAAATTAGTCTCCATCTGTCCAGATTTAGGATTAGTTTCTTCTCCATCTTCTTTTTGTGCATCTAGACAACAATGAATATTTTGGACTTATTAGATTAGCATAAATGTTTCTCCACTGATGGTCAAAAATGTGATGTTTGAAAATGATCATCTCCATTTGTCTCTGCCCGAAATTGGGTACACATTCCTCTTTTGATTGCTATTCCTTACCTAATGAAGGGTGTCTGATTTTCTTCTTTCTTTCTTTGTATATTTTTATTTGCAAGGAGAGAGAGAGAGAGAGGGAGAGAGAGAGAGAGAATGAGAATTGGCACACTAGGGATTCCATCCACTGCAAATGGATTCCAGATGCATGCACCACTTTGTGCATCTGGCTTTATGCGGATACTGGGAAGTCAAACCTGAGTCCTTAGATACTTCAGGCAAGTACCTTAAGCACTGAGCAATCTCTCCAGCCCCTTTTCTGTTTTTATGTCTCACATTGAAGAGTCTTACTTTCCACAAAGAGCTTTATGTTTTCCCAATGTTGCAGTCAGCATTCTCTGTTGCTGTGCAGAAAGAACCCAAGCAAAATTAGCTTGTGGAGGAATGGGTTTATTTGGCTTACAGACTCAAGGGGAGACTCCATCATGGCAGGGAAAACAATGGCATGAGCAGAGGGGTGGACATCACCTCCACCATAACACTGCAAACAGGAAGATGTGCCAAACGCTGGCAAAGGGAAGCTGGTTTATAACCCCATAATCCCACCCCTGGAAACACAGCTCCAGAGCGGTAGTAAAACCCAACCTGCCATCAGCTGAGGATCTGATCATTCAGAACATATTCATTTATTTGTGGGGAACACCTAGATCAAAACATGACACCAAATTTATATAGATCACACTTGTAATCTTAAATCTAGCATACATCCCTGTCCTGCGAGACTAGTTATGACTTTATTATGCCCCTGACCTATAGATATTGTTTCCTAGTATTTTGAAAGACCATCTCATTTACTCTGACTTAGTCATGTAAGCTCAGAATCCCAGACCTATTAGGAAGGTTGTACCAAGCAAGGTGAATTGCTGCACTCAGAATAGCAACAAAACTTGTCAAGAGTGATGGATGACGATCAACTTTCCAATGAATGGGGATGAAACAGAGAACACACAGGCACACAATGATAGGAATCAGAGTCAAGAGAGTTTGTCTCCTGTATCAGAATTTAAGACCTTCTGAAGAAGTTTTAGCCTTGGTTATATGACAAATTTCTATCAAATTAGGTCCTCATATTCTAATTCTACATTTCCATTAATAGCTTTTATATGTTTTTTCTGCTTTTTTATTGTTAGAATAGACTAAGAGACTGTTTTCCAGAATGATCACATAAATCCCATGTAATTATATTTTGTAAACCCTCTCTGATTTAGCCTCACTCCTACAATCCTAGCTAAAATGCTATTATTTTCCCTTTATGTATTGCACTTAAAACTTAGGGCACCTTTGTGAAATCATTATTTATGTCCTAAAGACTTCACTACTCCTATTTTCTTTCTTCATGGCCAAAAGAATTGTTTAGAGTTGTAAGAAGAGTGTCCCCCATACATTTATATGTTTAAACATGTGGTCTCAAGCTGGTGGTGATCTTTAGGAAAGTTCTGGAAGTTTAAGGAAGTAGAGCCTTGCTGGAGTAAGGGAGTTTCTGAGGTAAGCCTTGAGGTTTTATAGCAGGGGCCTGGCTCAGAGGTCTCAAATGGAAAAAGAAAAAAGAATTCTATTATTGGGCCTGGAGAGATGGCTAAGCAGTTAAAGTACTTGCCTGCAATGCTTAAGGACCCAAGGCAGATTCCCCAGTATCCACTTGATGTCATTTCTCTCATAATTCATTTGCAGTGGCTAGAAGCCCTGGCATTCTTTCTCTGTCCCTGTCTCTGTCTCCTCTCAAATATATGAATACAATATTAAGAATTCTAAAATGAATTGGGCTAGAGGAAGCTGGTATTTTCTGACAAACAATCTAGTTGCATTCTTCCCATTTCATGAGAACTTGTGTGAGGTTGAATTTAAAGTTGTGTATTAATTTTTGTTGTAGTAAATTTCAACAGCTCCCAGTAGTGCAGCTGTGACTAGGCTTTTGTTGATTATACTTATATAGGTTTACAACTAAAGACATTAGCAGAGTGAAGAAATATTAAAAATATGATTTGAGTACCAACAGCCATGCAGGGAGGGAGGCATGGGAAGAGAGATTTCTTTCCTGTTTATATAGCCGTATTGCAGGGTTTGCAACCCTATCCCAGAATTGTTGGCTTCCTGAGTCTCTGGAATTTCTTTCTTGCACTGCCCTCTCTGGAAGGGATGATCATTTCTAGCTTCTCTGAGCTTCCTTTCATCCTGCCCCTGCTGAGAGGACTGCCTTCCTGTTGACAACATCAGAGGACCACACAAGATTATTATAGCGATCAAGTTGACAACAAAACTTGACTGTCACATAGAGGAAATAGGAAGGTCTTTTGGTCTACAAAGTATTTTATGGAAAACAAACAATGTATGGGTTGTAGTAAAATGAATTTGATATACCATAAAGCAAATAAATGAAATAAAGATGATGTCTCAAATACTCATTGATTCTATATTCACTCATCAGTGGAAAATTATTGAAAACAAGAATCAGCAGGTATTTTCTCCTTCTATTCTCTGTTGTTCTAGCAGATTCCCACCTCATCAGATATCTATTTTGAAACGAGGTTGCTGGATTAAATGTTTGTATGACATAAAATGAATGTGTGGACATTTTCAGGTAGATGGGTTTCGTTCATTCCTTCACTTGGTAACTTACGAAAGAATACCATGTGCATAGAAAGTCTTCAGCGTGGACCATGTCCCACCCACTGGATGGGGCATATGCATCTATGTAAACATGATGAAAACAGAACAAAGAAATGTACAAAATTTTTCTCTTTGTGGATTATGTGAGGCTAGTGTAACCAGCTTGAGTTCAAGCACTGAATTGGCTTAGAAATGATCAAACAAGTGCAGAAACAGTACAACCCAAGCTGTGCAAATTAGGTCCATGTACAAAAGAGAACCACAAGAAAAGCCTTTGAGAACCTGTGGTAACAAAGTAACATTAGGCATGAGGATCAGTGTCTTCACCTGGACTACAGAATGGCCAGTCTATGCTGCTGACAGGTCTCTTTATGGGTATATTGTTCAACAAAGGAAAGGATGATGTGTTGTGCTCCATAAAGCTATTGACAAGATAATTACGAAAGCCTTGGATGTACAGCTAATGAGTAAGATGGTTGGAGGAATCAATCTTTCTTGCTTAGGATGCCACAAAAGATTGGTTTCTTCCTGAGTTCTTTTATTTGTTTGTTTGTTTGGGAACAATTTCAAAGGCATGCTTCTGTTGAATTTCTTGTGGTCGCTTTTCCCTCTCCTGCCAGACTCCATCCCCTTCAATGCCTTCCAGAGCAGTGCTGCCAAGTCCATTTTACAACTTGATTTATTGAAAGCACCCCTGGAAACATCCCAAGTGACCACAATACCTGCTGCACTGGTAACAAATTCCCTTGGCAGTTGCCTTACCTGAGTGTCTTTGCCCTGCTTCTATGTTGCAATAGATGCCTAGCATTACAGGTTCAAAAGGAAGTGATTATAATCAAAATGAGTGCTGCCTTGCAGTGAGATTAAGGATGTTTACCCTTAAATTTTTGGCTCAAACAGCTCATTTGAGTTTAATATTTATTGCTGTGTTCTTTAAGGATGCACATTTGAAATGATTATAGGAAGACTTCAGAAACTTAGTGATTCTTTTCAAAATGTTAAACTGTGAGAGACTATTTAATTCTACCTAATACAATTATTTTTTTTCTGAGTAGGTGTGATGGAACTAAATATGTCTGACTTATGCTAAACCTATTATTCTCTACTTTAAAAAGATGTGCAATATCATATGATTTCATTTTTTAATTGATTCTGCTTTAGAAGTTATTAACCTCAACTGCCAACTTAACCATGTATTTCTCAGATGTATATATGTAACAGTTGTCCAGACTCATTTCTGTTCTAGATTTTTCAGTATCTATATATTTACTTATGTACCAGGAAATGGGGACTTCATTGCTGATATATAATGAAGAGACACACCTCTGTTGCTTTGATACTAGTGAAAATATCTTCTGATAAAGATCACCAAGAATAATTACCTTCGGTGAACAAGTTTACTTTATTGGTCATTGCTATGATGGTGAAGGCATATAATATAGAACCAGTGGAGGCTTCTCAACATAGACTGTATTAGGTGTTTACATTCAACTTTAACTCCTGGGAAGGGAATTGGGAATTGTGTTTTCTGTATTTTGCAGGAGCTCAGGACAAGGACACGATTCTGACTGGTGCTTTTTTTCTTAGCTTGAAGGACCTAACAAGGGTAAAGTTATAATTGGGAATATGAAACAGTAATTTATATTGATCCAAATAAAAGGGATGTTTGGGACTTCATGTTCTTTACACTTTGTTCCAATTTTTTTTTGTTTGGGGTCAAGAAGAAAAATGAAGCATGAGTGTTTTTACTAACAAAGTGACCTTGTTTGAAAGTGGTGTTCTGTGAAATTGCTTATGATCAACAGGAGAAGCCCAAGGCTTCACTAATAGTTGAGGGAAGCTCCTGGCTGTAGAGGACCAATTTGTTCTTTCTTGATCAAAAAAGATCTCACTAAAAATTAACAAATTAGGCTAGAGAGATGTCTCAGAACTAAAGGGCACTTACTTGCAAAGTCGACTTGCCCAGGTTTAATTCCTCAATACCTACATTAAGCCAGATGCACAAAGCGCTGCATGTATCTGGAGATTTATAGTAGCAAGATGCCCTGTCTTTCCCATGCACCCTCTCTCTCTCTTCTCTCTCTTCCTCTGTCTCTCTATTTTCCCCACACACACCTTCCAAACAAATTAATTAAATAAAGTAAATAATAAAACAGCTAAATTGCTTAAAATTGATATGAGATAAATGATAAAATCACAATACAATTTTATAATTGTGGAAACCTGTGTTTCATTGCAAAAATCCTCATAAAGTATAAACACAAAAATATAATTGAGATAATACCCTAATCAAGCATTGACAAAATTTTAGAACTATTCCTGAGAATTCTGGAATCCTGCCCTGTGCTCCTTCTCATCCCATTCTGACCCAGTGATCTGCTTTCTGCCACTGAATATTGGGTTATATTTGCTAAATTCAATATAAATTTGTTCGCAGTATGCACTTTTTTTTGGAGGGATGATGACTCAGCTTCCTCAATCAGAGTAATTAATCTAAGATTTATCTATATTTCTTCATTATTATATTATTTATTTTATCATTGATAAGTAAGCTCTTATGAATATACCATAACATTCTTTTCTTTTTATTCATTGACAAACATTTGTTTAGGAACAATCTTGAGCTCTCTCAGGATTGGAATTATTAAAGAAAAGTAGTTATAAATATCTATGTACATGTCTTTGTATAAACATATCCTTCCATTTACTTGTTATTTAGAAAATATTTAAAGCTAGGTTGGCAGGGTTATGTGGTGTAACATGCTTGGCTTTAAAATGATAAAGAGTTTGAAATTGAACATGTTTTAGCTTTCTATTAATAGTGATTAGGAAGTCCTTGTCTTTGTTGATGGTGAGAAGGTTCAGTGAATATAGCACTTGCCACATTAAAATGAAAGGGTACCTAAGATTCCCAAGATCCCAATTAAAAGCATAATTCTGTGGCCAACTTCTGCACTCCCGCATGACTTGGAGAGATTTGAGGTAGAGACAAAAAATTCCAGAAGCTCACAGATGGGCCAACCTGGCAATTGAAGTAGAGAAAAATAAGAATTAAAACTGTGACTCAAATGAAGTGAGGAATAACACACTAAAGTTATCCTCACATGGGTGTAATGTATGTGTCGCTACACTCATATATATACACACATATACCAAACTAAAGAATTCCATGTCTTCCAAAAAGCTCTTTATTTGCTTCCTTCAGTAATTTTATTTTCATCACAGATATAACTAATGGATGTGACTCTATTCATCTTGTTTTTAACTTCTTTGTTAATATATACTCAGATCTATTGACCGATTTTATTTATTAAGTACTGTATTTTGGCTGCTTGCCCTCTATCAGAAATATGAAATGTATTTGGGTTCAATTTTAGTTTTATGCTTTCATGACTTACTTTTGAGCAGGCTTTATATTATTAAAGTCTAACTTATGAATTATTCTCCTATTGAATCTATTTTGTCTATTTTATATAAAAAAGAAAATTGCTATAACTTAGAAACCAATGTTAACTCATATTTTCAACTAAAACTTTTAAGTTTCTAGGCCAATGTATAATGTATTTTTAATTTATATTAATTAATGATACAAGATATCAACCTAAGTTGGTTTATTTCAAATATATATTTAATAGTTCCTACATTTGTATTGTAAGGATTATTTCCAATTTGTTTATTAACTGAATTGCTTAAATATCCTTTGTTGAAAATAGGATATATATGGATATTATTTTTTCTGAAATTTGTTTTCATTCTTAAAGTATATTATACAATATCAACTCCTTTATCTTTATAATAAATTTCAAAATAGCTTAATAGTTTCATAACACCTTTTTAATGTATTTTTGTGTTTTGTTTTTTCTTTCCTTACTTTCTCTTTTGTGTAGCATATGTGTTGTAGTAACTCATACACCACTGGGATGAACCTCTGTAGCAAAGATAATTTTCTCATTCCCAAACTCTTATTATTAAAAGTTTATTTTTTTATAAAAACTTGTGGGTTGGTGCCAGGGAGAAGGGAAATAGGAGTATCATCACCAGATGTGCTTAAACCATGTATCTAATTATCAATAATAAAGATATTTAATTAAAACTGATATCGATACATTGTTATTAAAACATATATATTTTACTTAGATATCTTCAGCATTCCTTAATACTCTTTTTCTATGCCAGAATCCCAATCTGTATACCACCTATTATTTATTGAGCCTACATATATTCTTAGTTGATACAATCACAATATTTGAGACTTTATTTGATTTTGTACACATGACAATTTTAAGTAATATCAGTCAGATATAGAATTTGTCTGAATTTGGAAATTAACACTAGACTCATAATTAGATAATGGTTATGCATTTAACAGATGTCTCATCACAGTATTACATACACATTATTGATATTGTTGTCTACTTTGATTTATATTTATTGTGGCAATTTGAGTAAGATGCCCTCCCCGCATAGATTCATGTGTTGTGATCCCTTGTCTTCAGATGGAGGTAATATGGGAGTTGGAGACCTGTCAATGTGGTGTGTTGCTGAGTGTGGGTGTAAAGGCCAGCTCTCTCTTGTCAAGACTTCCGCTCACTTTCTCATTGCATTCTGCTAGCTGCTGTGGCAGAAGTGATGTCCAGCCTTTGCTCTAATCATCCTTTCCATGTTTGCTGAAACTTCCCCTCAAGACTGCAGGTCAAAAGAAACACTTTCCTCCTTCGACTTTCTTTTTGGTGGTTATTTGTCCCAGCAACACAAAAGCAATTACAATAATTATTTTCTTTTTCCAATTTGTCTTAAGTTATTACAATATAAGTACTCAGTTGATTCCATCTATCCTCTTTGTTTAATGACATGGTTATATATGCATGAATTTGTACTTTGTTCGCATTTGACCCTCTCCACCTCTGAGCTCATCCCGCAGGTCCCATTCCTCCTTTTGATGTATGATACTATTTTTTCCTGCTGAGGGAGCTTTTCTTAGAATCATCCTCTGCAATGTCACATATTATTTTCAATTTATAAATTGTTTTCTTTTGGGAACATCATCATACATAGACCACACTATTGAGGGTGAAGTTATACTCTACTCCTTAGATGAGAAAAAGCTTTAAGTATGGTTGGGAGTTCTTTGCATGAGAGAATTGCTTGTTTTCACTGATATTTCTCTTTGCTTACCTCACTATGTTGTCATGGATAATCAGTTTCTATTTTGAGGTAAAATTGGTATTTCTTTATTTGTTATATAAATTATTTCAAATTGGGTTTTGTGAGCTTTACCAACTCTCTCCCTAACATGGTGTTTTCTTTGGAACCCTATCTTACTGTCTGCCACTGAAAAACAAAAAAGACATTCTTCTACAAATATTCTCTTTTTAGTCCTGAAGTGAGGCATTTTTGTAGCAACTTCTGGTTTTCTTCATGGAGAACAGCATTAGGAAACAGAACAGAAGTGTTAAGTTTCATTTTGCTACTAGAATATCATTCCTCTGAGAATTGCCAGTTGACCAGGCCAAAAAAAATATGTATATGGTATATAGTGGTCCCAGGATAGACACATCTATAAATCTCCGTGTTGATCTTCTCACTGTTTGGTAAATTCATACACAATCTTTCCATAAACATCCCAATGGGAATTTTTGTGTAGATATATTTTTCAAAAATTCAATGAGATATCTGACGGTCCAATAAGTGAGTCAAATTAAATGTATAACTTTTGTGTCCTCAGACATTACCAAATAATCTTCCAAAGTGATTAGGCAATTTAGCATTTCATTCAGGAACACATGGAAGTCTCATTTAATATTGATAGTAACTGATAAGTCAGTTTTTTATAATTCAATAATTTGATGATTTCTCTGTTTCTCAATACTGTTTGTATTTATGTATCTTGCTATATATTCTTATATATGCTTATTTTTATGTTTCATTTAGTAAGAAGCCAAACATACATTTTGAACAGATTTTAGCTTAACATGATCCTTGTGTATTTTCAGTGCCAAGGTGTTTTTATCAATTATGTGTCTTACCTGTGTTTTCTTCAAGCTTGTGTTTCTCCTTTTCAGCATATGGGTAACAGATTTTTTATTTTATAGTTGTATTCTATAGAATAATTCTTCCGTCCACATGTTTCTAGGTATCCTCCCATCCTTAGCAATTGGAGTTGACAGTATTCACATACATCAAGGGCTCATTGTACCAATTACTTGCAGCATTTTAGGTTGCTGCTTGATTTAGTGTTTCAGTGTGTTAAATACTACGGGTCTTAACTGAACAAAATAAAACTCCTGATTTTGACAGTAGGAGGTCATTTAGGTCATTCGCCTGGAAGTTAAATTAAAAGTGACTAAAGACTCTGAAGGTGGACATTCAGCAGTGGTTATTGTTCACAAGAGAGACAAGTCTTTCCACACAGCTGCAATCTTGAAGACCAAAGTAAGGGAAGCTTTTAAATGTACTTCATCCAGAGCAATAAAACCATCAAAGAATTCAGAAAGTTTAATATAAAAGATAGAGAAACTTTTAATATCCTTGACTGAGGACCCAACACTAAAACATAGCTCTCAAATACACTGAAGATTACAGCCAAATCAGAAAGCATACTTGCTATGTTGAAAAAGAAGGCTATATCTGCCCAACATGTAAATTTGCTGGAAGTTCTCAATGACTTCAGATGTTCCAGAATCACTACTGATTATATCTAGTGAAAGGGAGTGATGAACCTGATAAAATTGATCAGGAGACACCTAAAGAATTTTTGGAAACTCCAGATCAGCCAATTGTAGAGAAATTACTTCAGTTTCTGTAAGTTCATGTAAGTGCAAGTGTGTTTAAAATTGTGCAATTACAGTTCTCAGAAGGCATTGTCCTCTTTTTTTTTTCTTTTTTTGTTTTTTTGAGGTAGGGTCTTGCTCTAGTCCAGGCTGACCTGGAATTCACTCTTTAATCTCAGGGTGGCCTTGAACTCACAGAGATCATCCTACCTCTGCCTCCCAAGTGCTGGGATTAAAGGCATGCACCATCACGCCCAGCTTTGTCCTCTTTTTGTTCATTCTTACTTTACTTTTTAATACATAGAAACTTTGTATGTACACGACATGTGTTGGTAGCCCTGTTTCCTCAGTTTCTAGTATGCTTCGTGGGATTGAGGGTGATGAGTTGTTCAAGCAGCAGATAGTTATTACGGGGGGAGCAATGCCGCTGTGCATTCCCCCACCATGACTTTTACACTCTTTCTGGCTCATCCTCCATAAAGTTCTGTGAGCCATGGTGTGTGAGTTTTAAGTCTGCTTTTGTGTTGATCTCTAAGTAGCCTCTGGAGTTCTGCTTTGGCAAATTTGAGTGTCCTTGGTGTCTGTCTCCATCACTCTGGCACAGGTTGTCCGGTTGTTTGTGGAAGCAACACTCTTACTCATCTGGCCATTGCCTCTGTGATTTCACCTGGGCCCTAGGTGATGTGTTCGGGGTGATTCATCTCCTGCCAGGTAGTTACCTATCATTTTTGTTCTTTTTCATAGAATTGGGTTGTCCACAATTCTCACTGCCTTCTGAAAAATAAAATCAGACTTCTCAATGGATAGTGAGAGCAGCATAGGCTAAATGGGACAAATCTTGTTATTTTGGTGAGGTTATAATGGCTGGAACCTATCTTTAGGGCCCTGGTTAGTGGAAATTTCCTTACGGAGTCCAGATTCTTGGTCTCCATAGGTATTTGACTGGGATCTTAGTTCCAGCTAAGGGTTCATTACTACTGAGCCTGAATGGATCTGTGGATCTCTTAGCCAATCAGAGAGTTTTTGATTACTACCCTAGGATTGGTGCCACAATTGCATAGGTGTTTATCTTGTCATGCTGGTTGCCTATTGTATAGTAGTGTCCATCCTTTTGTCCTGACATTATTGACATCTCCCCCTGGCTGCTCATGTAGCACATTCCAGCAATATATGGGATAACCATCTAGAAACTGGCTTCTTTCCAGATTTCCATCAGGTCTCACAAAGTTTTGAGTTGACAACCTACAGCGAATGTAACAATAAGGTCTTATCTTTTACCAAGGCCGGGTAATCAAGTCCTTTGCCAGAAACGTGTCTTTTTGCGGGGACCTTGAAGGTGTCTCAGATCAACAGCTCAATGTAGGTAGTAACAGATTCCTGGTACTGTAACACGCCAGCACCAATTGTATTATGGTTAGATTTCATCCCACTGTCTTCATGGCCCTTCTTACCAGACAATGGCCCTAAGTGTAAGGAATCTATGGTTGCAGTTCACATCCGTAGACCAAGCTGGCTTTGAACTCCTAGAAATCATCATACCTCAGCCTTACCCAGTGCCAGGATTAAAGTCTTGAACCATGAAGCCTGGCTTTCAATAACTCCTTTCTTGCTGAAATACTACTTGGTTTACCTGAAAATGTTTAAATATGAAAGTGTAGAATACCTTGGAATCCTTGTTTCCCAGAGTCACCTAAGCCAGGAAATATTCAGGATAACTTAGGAATGCATGAATAATGAAAAAGAAATCTGAAGTAGGGAACTATAAAAGATAGAAAGGGCTGATTAATTGATAAATAAGCTTCACAATGTGGTTTAAACCACTGTGTCCATCTGTGGCAAAAGGGAGTCCTGTTCTCTGGACATTTGGTTATGCAGGGCAAGATAATGTCCTTTCCTTTCATTCACTCTCATAGCAATGAAAGTAACAATAGAAGCTCAAATATAATTATTCAATTTTATATTTGGTAAAAATGCAAAAATTACCATTTATAACACATTTTCCTCAAATCAAGAAGGGCTAATTTATTGGGAAAATTTTAGTCTTTGTTTTGCAAATTAAAAACAGCAGTATTTTTTCAAGGAAGACTCATGGAAATCTCCTATCCAACTTAAAAGTGACTATAGGAGATAAATCGGATACTAAAAAGGCAGTTTTTATTGGAATATATTATATATATTATGGATGATATAATTTATAAAAATTCTTAAATAAATCAAAACCAATGAAATTTTATGATAAATAAATGAATATTAATGTAAATACAAAACATTTTTGTAGGAACTGATAGCATCAAATATTTACTTCTGGAATCTGGACAACTTCAATTTCTCAATGATGAAAGGATTAATTTTCAAGTCCTTTGAGTACCTGTTTTATGAAAATTTTATAATATTTTCAACTCATGGGACCAATTATTTCTTTTTCAGTATGATATACAATAACTTTTTCAATCTGAAAATAGGTTAAACAATTCTTGCTGGCTTTCTGAGCAGGAGGGAGAGAAATGAGGACAGAGTATACATAATAGCACGGGATGCTTTCATCATACTCCCCTATCTTCTGGGCCCATCTTGGTGATGCAGGTAAACTCATTTCCTATGCTCCATTTCTCCAGCTGTTAATTAAGTAAATATGGCTCCCAGGAGTCACTGGACTTAATTAAAAATGCCATAGATCTGATAACTCTTACCTGTAGAAATGAAGACAAAATGAGACCATGGGCCAAGCTACTACCTCTCCATGTTTCTCATCACTCTATATCAAGTCTCATGCAGAGTTTTAAAAATGTGTGTCTACCACTTGGTTTAAAGTTTTCCACTTCTGTGCTATTTAAGGCATTTTTCTTAAAAAATAATTTTACTACTAATGAAAATTGAGCTTTTATGGAATCTTGTGAACAAGATTTATACTTTTTATTTTAAAATGCTTACTTCAGGGAAATAATTTTTTTGACATTTATTACTAGCCTCCCTTGGTCTGGACCCTTGACTGAAAACCTGGATACTCTTTTGGTCCAGATCCTCAGATTTCACAAGTAACATCATGGTGAGGAGCTCACCTTTCACCATCCTTTGTTTGTCTGAAATGCTTCTATCTCCCACTGAAAATCATGACCCAGGAATGAAGTTATCACATGCTTCCATGGATGGAAAAATTGAAATGTCTCTGTGTAATTTGGATTGGTTGATCTCACAGATCTTCAAAAAGTTTTCTTGAAAAAAAAGTGCCCTTTGAGTGCACAGATCAGGTTTTTAGATAGAGCAATATGAAGGGAACTGGGAACTGAACACTAAAAATCAGCACAATAAATACAACCAGTAAATGGATATTGAAAACCAGAATTCAAATCACCATCTATTTCAAAGAAAACGAGTGCCAATATTCAATTTCATGACAAAAGATTATTTTTGGAAATTATAATGGACTGAGAGGAAAGAAAGAAAATATGAAGTGTATCTAAATCTTGAATGACACCCAGTTTGTTCATGACAAATTTCAAAAACATCTTCTTTTCCACTCCTCTGAAGAATGATTACCAGCATTTCTCTGACCTTCAAGGAGAAACCTGAGGTATTCTCTGGGATATCTTGTCTATGGTAGTAGGACCCTTTAAGTTTCTTAAGATGGCTTGTAATTTTTACTTTGAATTGAATCTCACCGTTATCTTTTCCAAAGACTTCAGTGGAATGTGTTCTAAATTATTATCCCCAATTCCTCTTTTGAAGGTGTTTTCCTCAATTTCACATTATGGTGGGAATAACATGCAGCTGGAGGAATTTGGTCACATTCAATTCTCCATCGGGAAGTAGATAGTGATCAATTAGACAAAATTCTAATCGTTTTTGTTCAAATGATAATAAATGCATCTGTCTACTCAAAATCTATTATCCACAAGCCATTAAAGCAACCTGTTTACACATTTTTTCTTTATAGATTCTTACCACAAATAATCCTGCATGTCCTTGTATAATCACGATGTAACTTCTGGCTGGGTGTGGTGGTGGCCCATCTATAATCCCAGACCATATAAACAAAGGTCAGGAATTTCTTGGGCAAGACGACTTGCCAGACTAGCTGAATCAAGGGACTATGAGTTCAAATGCATGAGCTGACTCAGTTAACAGAGCTGCATAGCAATTGAGGAAGACATCGGATGTCGACCTCCCTGTGTGCCCACACACGTGTGTCCACATGCATACCTACACCACACAGGCATAAACATAAAAAAAACCTCACAACGTGAGTATGTGCAAAGCAAGGAAAACATCAAAGAGGATCATACTCTAGACACTAAGAACAAGACAGACTGCAGCAGCTCTGGGAATGGCATTCCTGGCTGTTCAGATGCCTGAACCCAGGAAGATCTGTCTTGCAAAGAAAAGAAACTCTTCTTTATGAAACCATATTATTCTAGTTCTTTCGAACATACTACATCATCTTAGTTAGTTCTGTTGGATTTATAATCTTCCTGACTAGGTGAAGGGTTCAAGAAAATGAAATGGACGGAGCACAACAATGCAACTTGAATCAGCAAAGAAATGAATGTGCTGTTCTGTCAAGTCCCATTGCCACAATAGCTCCGGCAATTTGTTTGATAAATGCACAGCCCCGGAGTTTTGGCACCACTTAACAGCTGGGGATAACAGAGTCTGAACACTGAGATACAAATCTTCCCTGCCATTACTTCCATATATTTCTGCATAGAGGCTTTTCAGATATTGGAAGCATATTTTGGCTCCATGCTGTTTCAAAATAGAAGCATCGAGCCAATATATGCCGAAAGCTGTCAGTGCCTTGAAATATTGTTTTTAGTTTTCTTCCTATAGATCTGATGGGCTCAGTATTTATGAATGTCTCTAAATTATGTTAACGTGGTAATACCAAGTATCCTTAAAGTATTCCAAGCATATTTCTGACTCCTAGAGCTTTGATAAAAATGAGTCAATCATTGAGTAATTAAAAGTTGGTTGTCTGATTGTAAGACATCAGGTTCTATACCTCACAAAATTTCAATGAGTAAACGAAAGTAACCCCCAGAGAGCAATTAGCACCTTAGGGCCAAAGAAGTAAAATCATCTAGGTTTTTGTGTATTTGAACCAGGAGAAGGAGAATATGATCTACATTAAAATAAGAAGCTAAATAAAATTTCTTACTTGACTTTACTTCAAGTTATAATTTTAGAAAATTATGCTATGGTGACACATGATATACTTATATAAGAACAATGTGTTGGTGAGGGATAACTCCAGAAAGTGTCCTATATATGGATGTCCATTCCACTCTTCCCATCACTCCTGACTACTGTGTTCTGTTTTCCTTGCCTTTCTCAAGAGGACCCTGAGATTCAAACAGAATTAAAATCATCAGTCTGCTGAATGTCACACAATTTCATAGGAGCTCAAACTATGTGATGTCAATAGCTTCTTAATACTGGTCATATGTTACTATGAACATGTGAAATGATGTATAAGACAGAAGAAAAAATAACAGATAAAGAACCAAATACATTCATATAGATAGATAGATAGATAGATAGATAGAGAGAGAGAGAGAGAGAGAGAAGGATCTTAAAATAAGTGAAAATAAAAACATTATAAAGAAAATACTCTCCTGCTAAATAAATAGGACAAAATTATCAAATAACTTATGTACTATTTGGTTGATCAAGAAAAGGTGAGGATGCTAAGGAAAAGAGTTTCTGGGTTCACATCATCTTTCACAATGCCTAAACTACCTAGAGATTATCTGGTGATTAGATCACTTGACATTTAAGCCTAAAACCTGAGAACACCTGAACCATACTTCCCACAAACCACATAAAGAGCTATGTGTGAGCATGCATGTCTGCAATCTCAGTAACAGGAGTGTACTATCTGGAAAATCACTTGAGTTCGTTGATGGAAATGGGGGTCATGGGATGAGGGATAGATTCCATGTCATGAAAATATGCAAAAGAGCAACAAAGAAGTCTGTCCACCATTCTCCTCTGATATCTGCATGCACACAGATGGCACACTCATGAGCGTACCTACACATGTGTTCAGACCATATATACCCTCTATACTGCATGGGTTCAAATACACATGCTTAAAAATAAATTCATAAAATAAATGCCAAAGTGTTAAAACATTTATAATATGGCAAATGAATCTAAAATTCATATAGTTCAGAGCTGCATGCAATAGAACAGAATGCTGAATATTGTTGATTTTAGAACAGTCCATAACTGTTAGTGAATTTTGTTCAATTCCCTTTCATGTAGAAATCTAAGAGATTAAAGTTAACTTTTACAGACTCAACTGAGAAATATGTTGGACTCTTAGCTGTACAACACGGACGGGAATTGACTCACAAGCTTTGTGTGGGATCAAATTTAAAAGACAAGTTGGGGCAAGTAGAAGGTGCTCATGACAAAGAGTGCAGGTAGCAGGACCTCAGCATGTTTGCCCAATGCTCTCAAGTTTAAATCTGGATTTCGTAGAGGTGAAAACTGTGACAGTGTCTGAGACATACTGTCATTAGAACTGGAATTTATTCATTTTGTTGCATAACAGAAATGAGACTATAAGCCTCTTTTAGAAAAAATGGAAATAACAAGGTCTGTCAAGTTCTCACACTTCCCACTAAGGCCTCCAACTAACAGGCAAAAAATCCCAAATGGGACCAGGAAACCGAAGCATAAATCAGGAATTTAAATGCTATTTCACTTAGAAAACAGACATGAGGAGATCATTTTTTTAAATTTTTATTTATTTATTTTGCAAAAGAAGGTGAGCCTGGGTTTCTTTTAGACAAGATCTTGGACATAGAATGCTTAAGAAGTCTGACACAATTATGTTTTGCTGTGGAAATACACATCTCTCTTTAAAGTCTTTTTTAATGTAAAGGCAAATCCTAAATAAAACAGGTTTTAGTCAGAAGAAATTATAAATATATGTTACCACCCAAATACCTCATTGGTGTATGGAAATTTGCAGATGCACTTACTTGCAGAGAAAGAGAAGACCATGAGACAATATTATTAGTACAGGAAATGAGTGGATCCTATACCCCAAACTTGAATCTTTTGGTGTTTTTTAATATTTTGCCAGCTAAAAAGATGAGTTACTAGGAAAAAGATTGAATTGAGATAAAATTAATTATTTCTAAGGAGCATGGAGAACCACTAACAAATGTACTTTCCTTGCGTCAGTTTATTGAATCAGTAATGATTTGATCATTCAATTTGTAACATACTCAGTACAAGATTAAATATGAATAAAACTCAGCTAAAATGATTAAGACTTAGGCCACTTTATGACTGGTTTCCCAACTAAAATATTCTTATATTTTTTAATCTAGATAAAATATATAATCATTTCAATTGATGGACCTGAAGTATTAGCCTCATTCTATTACATCATTAGTCAGTAGAAGTTCTACTTTACAAAGAGAAGAAAGGCTAGGGCAAAAGGCAGCATTCCAATATTGTGGATTCTTTGATAATTTTGAATTACAATCTTAATAAAAACATAATTTTGCATTAGCAATTCTCCAGTAAAGCAAGACTATATAACTTCACTTTTTTTGGATTAATGGCTGAATCAGTATACAGGTCAACATTGTATATCACAGTCAAAGAAGAGACACAATTCTAATGGTCATTTATTGATAAATAGATAAAGAAAAGATGTTTTAACCACACATTGTTACAGTGTACAGGAAGATCAAATGCATGAAAATACACCCACTAAATAAAAAATAAGAACTTACTTACTAGGTATTAAGTGACTCAAACACTGTGTACTTTATTATAATCTAACAGTGGTTTTAAAAGTGTTTATGAGATTATTCTAAATTTTACAAAATAGATGCAAGAAGCCTGGTTATGGTGGTACATATCTTTAAACTCTCTAAAGGCTGAGCAGAAGAATTACCTCAAGACCATTCTGGGCTAAAGTGAGACACTGACAGCGTTAAATGATAGGTTTGATTTTCCTTAAACTAATTTTTGTAAGGAGTATCTAAACATTCAATGTTAGCCAGGCATGGTGGAGCACACCTTTAATCCCAGCACTCAGGAGGCAGAGGTAGGAGGATGACCATGAGATCGAGGCCACCCTGAGACTACATAGTGAATTCCAGGTCAGCCTGAGCTAGAGTGAGACCCTACCTCGAAAAACAAAAACAAACAAACAAACAAAAACATTCAATGTTACTGCAATCACAATTTGATTAAGTTCTAGCTAAACTCACACACAAATACATATATAGTATATATAGTATATGTGCATTAAGTATTTGCACAGAAAATTCTTATCTCAAGAATCCCATCTCTACTTTTCGTAAATAAAGAGTATTCTGTCTGAACCAAATCAGTGAGATATATTTTTTCTTTTACTAAGGCAAGGCTAACATTATGTGCGCACCCTGCTCAATTAAAGCCAGCAGTATTGAGCTGGATAATGGCTCTCATTGCACACCAGCTCACTATATATTTCCAGGTTGTATGGCAGACTTATAACATCAGCTTTATAGCAAAGATATGGGATAGTTACACATGTACCAGGAGATTGACTATAACTACTTCAATTTTTTTTCACATAAAATCTCAGGATATAGTTTCTCCAAAAGGGAAAAGCAAAATCTTTAACTATTATAGCTTCTATTCTCCTTTTTATCTGCACATCTTTGTAAGTCTCAGTTTAGGCTAAATGCATCATTAATCTTTAACATATCCACCTAAGAACACAATTAAAGTCAAGCAAAGTAATGAGCAGCATTACAGAAAACAGAATGCAGCATACACAAGACCTCATCTAAATTCTCCATATGCTGAAATCGACACACACAACTGCTAACATGTGCAGTTCCATTACTGGAAAAAAATACCACTTTGGTAAATAAAATCAGAAAGTCTGCACTCTGTGGCAGGTCTTTACAATGTCAGCATCATCACAGGTAAGAACGTTGGACAAGAGAGGAGAATCTTCAGGAAGCGTGGGGGCAGCTTTTGTAGTCCATGGAGCAGCAATGACGAATGTGAGACCTTGCCTAAAAGGAGAGAAATGCCAAGACCAAACCTGAAAGTTGACCTTTAATCTCCATGTGTGCACTGTTACATATGTGTGCTCACACCACACAGGCATACATATTACACACACACACACACACACAAACAAACAAACACCAAGAAGAAGAAGAAGAAGAAGAAGAAGAAGAAGAAGAAGAAGAAGAAGAAGAAGAAGAAGAAGAAGAAGAAGAAGAAGAAGAAGAAGAAGAAGATGATTTGAATTTTCTGAGCCAGGCGTGGTACACGCCTTTAATCCCAGAACTCAGGAGGCAGAGGTAGGAATATCACCATGATTTCAAGGCCACCCTGAGACTACATAGTGAATTCCAGGTCACCCTGGGCTAGAGAGAGACCCTACCTCAAAAAAAATATTTGAATTTTCTAATTCACTTAGACATTAAAATCTTGCTAAAGAATGACAGAGAACACTGAAGCCTGAATTTATACACACGCACAAGTGCATACAAAACAGAAAGCAACATGCAAAATAAACAATATAGATGAACTGACTGAATTTTTCCATTCTAATGCATACATTAAGAACGCTAAAAATAGGCATGTGTATAATGGACAGAATGCTTGATAGATCAAATGTGTAACAATAATGTGTGTTCGAAGACAGGTTCAGAATGGAAACAAAGTGTGATGTAGTCTAATATAAGTGTCTAAATTAATTGTGCCAATTGTGCTATCCAAGAATTGTATCAGGAGAGTACAGAAAAATATGTAATTGGGCTGGTTAATTATGCAAATTTTCTTGCTGTTTATAGTAGGTGATAGAATTAATATGTTGAGATATCATCCAGAAAGTCACTTGTCTTTCTGGATTAGGCATTAGAACCAGTGAAGTGTGAAAGATTTCAGCAGAAACTGAGGCCAAAGACAATGATGAAATGAGATGATCTTGGAGAATAAGGAAATTACTTGCTTCAGAGTGATTAAAACAATGAACCATGAGATTTAGCTTGATAATAGAACAGACTGTGAAGATATGTAGTCATCTGAAGGGGGCCAATACCAGAAAACTAGTTATTAAACAATGGAAAGCTAGGGTATGCTTTTCATGTGATTAATATAAAATATTATTTTTTCAATACTCATGGGTATTACTAAGAAGATAATTAAGTATAATTTGAATCATTCCAATGGATTTAATTGAGAAAAGATAAACTGAATTTTTTTAGAAAAATAACTATGATAGGCATAAAGGTGATTATTGATGGAAAAAATTTGTTTATGAAATACTACTAAAATGTCACTGCAATCAAATCAATATTCTACTGGATTGATATAATTAAATCAATGAATTAGATTAGATTATCCAGAAATAAGTGACATTTAAGATAGCACTTTGTATAATTTTACATATATATGCACATATCTACATATTAAACACATTGAAAAAAATTGGCCACATTGGAACAGAATGAATACATCAGAGATAAATAGATACAATATGTAAAGGCTTTTCACGTATGAGGAAAAATTACAGTTTTAAATTTAAATATATTCTATAATTTATGTGTCATAGAAATGAAAAAAAAAGTTATAATCAGGTATCCCTAGCTTCCTGACCCATAGGTAAAATTTTCAGACAAAACCCTGCAAGTGTCCAGAGTTATAAATATAAACATTTCACTGATTTTTAGTAAAAATAATATTAATAAAATATGTCATAAAGAATCTAAGAACTGTTGTATTTAAGTGGGTCTAACTGTAAAATCATTGCAAACTTGTTACCCAGTAATAAATGGACTAGAGCAAAAAGAAAAGGCATTTAGGCAATGGATGAATAGAAATAAATATTTCAGAGTTAAAATCCTTAGAGAGTATTTACAAAAATCAACATAGATGTCTACATTGGCTGAAGGTATTTTTTTTTCCTTTTTTAAAAACAATTTTAGCCAGTTGTGGTGGTGCATGCTTTTAATCCCAGCACTCAGGGGTCAAGGTAGGAGGTTTGCCATAATTTCCTCAGTTGTTCCTATTCTCCAAGATCTTCTTTCATCACTGTCCTTGGCCTCAGTTCCTGCTGAAAGCTTTCACTCTGCACTGGCTCTAACTTCACATATGTACCTGTCCTAATGCCTAATCCAGGAATAGAAGTGACTTTCTGGATGATGAATCAACATATGAATTCTATCAGCTACTACCAGGCATATTTGAGTTCCAGGTAAGTGTGGGCTAGAAGGAGACACCACCTAAAAAAAAAGAAAGAAAGAAAGAAAGAAAGAAAGAAAGAAAGAAAGAAAGAAAGAAAGAAGAGAAAGAAGAGAAAGAAGAGAAAGAGTTATATTAGCATATACAATTATGCATAATAATATTTCTCCTTTTTATTTATGGCATTTCAATACATGGGCTTTTTTAATCTTGTTCACCTCCTATTCACCTCTCTTACTCCTTTTCCATTTTCACTGATTGGCTTCTGATACCTAACTGAAAAGCAAGTGAAAAAATAAAATGCCCTTATATATTTGTTGAACATTTATTTGGCACATGTCAAATTGTACCCTGTATACTACAGTAGGGTATAAACATTTTGTTTTTAATGTTACTGTTTAAGATATGGTACAACTAAAATATTTCTACCATTAAATTAAAAACCTTTCCACAGTTCCTTAGTCACATGACAAATGTATCCTTGTCATGTTTTGACAGTGGGGAGACCTATCATTGTAGAAAACCTTTTAGAGTTGGGCATGGTAGCACAGGCCTTCATTCCCAGAACTCTAGAGGCAGAGTTAGAAGGATCACCAGGAGTGTGAGGCCTCCCTGGGACTACTTAATGAATTCCAAGCCAGCCTGTGCTAGAGTGATAACCTACCTTGAAAAAAAAAGAGAAATAGAAAAACTTTCAGAAACATCCAATCTCAGTAAATAGGCCAATTAAAAAAATAACTGATATAATTTATCATCACATGTACTATGTATTCTAAATAAAAGCATGAAAAATATTCTTGTAATTCTATTTAAAGAAAACATAAAATATCATATCTGTATGCATACATTTGGCCTATATACCTGAAGAAATTGATAACATAAGGAAATTAGAAAGATGGGATATTGGCTATAAAGCATAAGAAGGAAGTTAGAACATAATAAGGAAGAAAAGAGAAAAATAAGGCAAAAAAGGAAATGAAAGAGAAAGGAAAAAAAGTAAGAGATTAGAGGAGAGGAAGGAAGGTACGGGAAGAAAGAAGAGAAAGGCAGACATTTAAAGTATAACAATAAACATTTACTTACATTAAACTATGTGGGTTTGTATAAAATGAAAAGAATAATAAAAAAAGACTATACTGAAATGATTTAAATTTCAGTGTTATTATATTTTTCTTTCAGAAAAGATATATAAATGTTTTTTCTAGACAATAAAATATAAATCAAATAGCTTCATGCTGGTACTGATAGTGCTCTTCCCAGAAATTAGATTGCTATTTCACTGACATAAACTTATTTCCTTTATACATTGATATAGAAAAAAAGTTCAATTTTCATTTAGTGATAATGTATAAATTATAAGCATGATATTTTAATGAAAGTCCCTTACCAACTCGTTTTTAAATTATAACATATTATGATTCTATGCAGACTAATGTGTCACTGTATAAACTAAAAAAAAAATTATAAAGGAAATAAGTACCTACTTCTAGCACACAGGACAAAGTAGGTACATTTAGTCTTCTTGAAAGTAGTATACTGTACAATTTAGGATATGTCTAATTCAAACTACTGAGTGGTGAGTAATATATTCACAAACCTGATCTGAATTAAAAAAATACTTGTTTTAAATTACTACTTTTACAGAAAACAATATTTGATTATTTTGTAAATAACATTAAATCTAAATATATGTCCTCAGTCAACCAATGAATTATCCTTTTAAATTTTCTCAACATCTCATTTCGCTTTATAAAATTTGTAATTTAGGAAAAATAATCTTATAAAATAGCAGAAAAGAATTTACATTTCATAGGCTTAAAAATGTTCAGCATGTTACATGTGTCTTAAAATGTGTACTAACATTTAATGTTTTTTTTAGAGTCTAAGCAGTTTGATACTTGGAAGATATCTTTTATGTGTGCTGTTTTTCTACTTTTCTATAAACACCATGATAATTATCCTAAGTTTCTCAGTTTTATTTTATTCTGAAGTCTTCTGACAAGTACACACAATTATCATTATTAAAATATAAACAATCCCTTTCCTTGTATTATTTGTCTACTTATGTTCATTCTGTCCATAATTATCTTTATGAATCTTGAGACTACTTCAGGCAACAAGGGAATGTAGAAAAACATATTTGTCCATATCCCATTGATAGAAAAATACCCAAGATAATACGTTATATTGGAGAAAGATGATTTTTGGCTTACTTATGGTAGTGTAAACGCTTGGTGAATTGAATCCATTGCTTTTGGGCTGCCTGCAAGTTTAGGCATCATGAATGAGCACCCATGGTGGCCAAGAACCCTCATCTCGTGTGTAGACAGAAAATAACAGAGACTATACGATCAGATCCTACAAATCCCCTTCAACAGTTCTTTGTCAGGACACAAGACCTGATCAGAAGAGGTTGATGGAAGAAGAGGACTTGTGTCAGCATATAGTTGCAGATGGAACTTTGATCATGACAAGGGAAGCATGGCCTGAGCAGGGTGCTGACTCATAGTGATGGAGGCAAGAGTTGAGTTGTGTACTCTCAGTGGGGCTGGGTAATATCCTCAAGGCTGAGTGCCAGTTTCTTCTCCAGCAAGATTCCACAACCCGAAGATAATAGTTAAATCCAAAACTGGAAGTATGAAGTCAGTGAAGTAAACACTGTAACTTTCAGTCAACACAGAAAGCCTGGGGAATGGAGGGTGCAGAGCAGGACTAGAAAAAAACAAACTGAGAACAAGGAGCTCACTGTTGGGCAGCAAGGGCAGAATAGACCTTAATTCAAGAAGCAAGAGAACTTGCCCATACATACCCATATTGTTTTTCCCAAAACAATAAGGGTGATCTTTACTCAGAGTATCCATTGATTTTCAACATCTTTCTTTGGACAGGTGGTGGACCTCAGGGAAAGGTCTACAATGCCCATCCCAGTCAAACTGGCCAGTGGTTGTGAAATAACATAAAATTAACTAAATTCTGCCTTTCCTAGTGTTTGTAGAAAGAACTTGTCTGTCTGGAAATGAGTTTTTAAAAATTATGACTTGTTTGAACCTTGCAGGTTTCATGGTCCTGTCATCAAATGGAAAATCCACATTTAAAAACCTGTTTGCATTTCAAAAGTAATAAAGCCTATTGCTATCAAAGGTTATCTTTATAAGCAATTCTACTCTATTTCAAACATTGAAGTGGCATTAGGTATTTTTTAAACATACCAGAAAATAATCAATAATTAACTTGTATATTTTTCTTTATATTAAGCTTCCTAGCATGGGTTTGTTTTTCAGAAAAGAAAAATGGAAAAGCTATTTATATGTTCCATACAGCACGAGCAAAATTACAGCAGCTTTCTCTGACATGAGAAGTAAATAGACATGACTTCTAGAGGAATGCATTTACTGGTCAAATTGAAAGCATCTAGACACATATTTTTCTGTGCAAGCATTTATGTATTATACACTTACAGAAATATGCAAATTAATGCAGATATCTGTATTATATGTAGTATGATCATGACTTCAGAGTTGGCCTGTGCTATGTAGAAAATTGGAGCAGGAGAAAAAGGAGGAGGATAAAGAGAAAGAAAAAATAAAGAAGACTGCATATCGTATGCATATATACATATCTCAAAGCAGATTTTTAAAAAAATAAATTTCATTGGCAACACTAGCATTACTATACTGCAAATGTGTTGGTCATAATCTCATCAAGTTATCCTCTCCTTTTCCCCTCTTCCACTGAGGGTCCTCAAAAGCAAGGGTGTCAGTAACCACTGTGGATCAGTGTCTGAGTGTGGGGTGGAGTGAGAAATGCACAGCTCCATCATGTGGTGCTTAAATTCCTTATGTTCCCTCTTCGTGGATGTTCCCTGAGCTTTTGGGGGTATTATAAAATCTCCTTCTGTGTGGAGCTCTCAGCTGCCTCTGTTTGTCTGTTTTGATGAGTTTTGAGTCTCCTCACTACACTGCAATCTCCCTTGAGGACTCTCTCAGGCTCGTATGAGAGGAGCACTCATATTTAACCCAACTCTTCCTCTGGAATGTTTCCTGGGACCTGGCAGGTGTGAGAGTGTTGACTCTTCCATGCTAGACACTTGGTTTTCTCCCCTTGTCATTTTGATGGGTCTTGGAATTCCTTTGCATCTGCAGAGATCTGTAAAGACAGTTTCTCTAACCAAGAGTGAGAGCATCATTAATGAAAGGGATAAACACACACTTCCAGGGATATTTGACTGAAATAACCTCCCGTTTAGGCAAAGCAGAGTAGAACTATCCAACATAAAGCAGATAGTCACATGAGTGAAACAATATTACAATAATGGTCCAAAGAAAGCTTTACTCTCACACTGGATTGAATGTAATTCGTGTACTTTATTTTCTTTGAAAATTTGATATATAGAAGTTTGGAATGTGCCCAGTTAAAAATAAAAGAAGCCGGGGGAAAAGAAGCAGAGACTCTAGAGACTTTAGATCATAATAAGTGTGGATCCAGAAGCCACAGGTATTTGAACAAGGAGACATTTCAAGTGAGGTTTGGCCTTGGGAGGCTGTGAATGTCATGGACTGTTAAAGCTATAAAGATTGCATTCAGAGCTGTTTACTTCTGAAAGTGAGTGGGGAAATCTCACCTCCAAAGGAAAACAGAAATCAATGAGCTTCTGCTGTACCTTGGGATTAGAGGTTTGCTCTACACATTATTTCCTCAGAGTGAGAGATGAAAAATATGGAGAGAAAAATGCAAGAGTTTAACAGAAACCCAGAAGGGATTGGGAGGCAGCATGTTTATTTGGAAAGGTCAAAATAACTAACATTGAGAATAAGCTATGATGCATCCTGCCTTCAATTTTTGTTTTGAATAATGAAAATCTTCATCATACTAATTGGGGAGCTCTTTGGAAGAAGTTTACCTTGCCAAATTGCCTCATTATAAAATCCCAAGTAATAGTTGAATGACTGCTAAGGTTTGTATATGTAGTTTTTGATACTTCTATCTGTGTTAATACTAATTAGTGACTAGCATTTTTTGAAAAAGAAATGTTATTATTTTCATATTTGTTAACAACCAACAGAATCAGCAGACAAACCGAGTGAATTGCTGGGAGCCTCTGTGTCTTCTCGAGTTGTTTTACAGAATTGTTTGTCAAGAACAAGTTAATTAGTGACATTCTCTGTCACACTCAAGTGTACAATTAGCTTTATAAATGATCTCCTAGAAGTAAATGTAGTTTACTGGTTATATTTGTATGACTTTATCAAAAGTACGTAGAGACTGTGGAAAATAATATAGCTTTTACCTCAAAAGAAAAATAAAAAAAAATATTTTTGAGCCAAATATGACTGACCAGACCTAAGAATAGAGACTCAGTTCATTTTAAATCACATTTTAATATGTAAATGTTTTCATAAAGTTCTAATTGTTTAATAAAAAGGAAATTCTTGAATAAAGGCAATTAATGCAATACATTTGTGGGAAAATTACATACTGCTATAGCTCTCACTTGATATCAGATGACATTCATAGCTACAGGGTTGGTAGGACCTAGTTTATATTCTAAATTGATACATACAAAAAAGGTTTTACCTCAAAGTCAAAATGATGTTAGGTAAAACACAAAGGGGCACCCTAAATGGCCTTCGAGGATCCTTATGATAGCCCAAGATAATTTTGTTTCTGGGTTTACAGCATCCAAGCACTTCAAAATTCTACTATCCAATTCTTCATTAATATATATATATATATATATATATATATATATATATATATATATATATATATATATATATATATATATATATATATATATAT
>PVHP010000424.1:0-15861 GCA_004024765.1 Zapus hudsonius | reverse complement strand
CTCATTATTAGTTATGATGAAGCCCAGGCAAGGTAGACAGAAGACCAGTTACCAAGATAAAGAAATCTTTGGTAAAACCAGTGAGAAAGAGTTATTTGGCCATCTGTATATTACCAGTCTTATGATCTTTTCCCCTTGACATAACATTTTTGTTTGGCATAACATTGCTAGGTGTCATGTGAGAAGCACATTAAACCAAAAGTTACAATAACTAGGAACATAATGTCGTCTAAAAAAGTAAGTGGAGAAGGTGAGAGGAACAAATATCTAACAAATAAAAAAAAATCTACCTGCATATAACACACTCTTTTATCAGCCTGGTTGCATCATTTCCCTTTTGTCTATACTAATTGTTACTACATGAAATAGTATCCCGAATGTTATGAATATGTGAAATAGTTCACCAAATTTAATTCTAGTGTTTCTTCTAGACAGTTTTATAACCTCATACGAAGTGGCTATTTCTAATTCTAAGAAAGACTGGTCTTTATTTCATGAATATTTTGTAACCCTTATTTGTTTAACATAATTAAAGTTCCCCCTTATCTTGGTATTTCACAGGTCCCAGTTCAGGGAAGTACCTGGTAAGTCACCTTTCAGATAAAATCATATAACAATATGCCATCATTTATAATTTATTCCGAAGAAACTCACAATTTCTCTATGGATCAAATATTATTGGTAACACAAGTCAAACAAATAGCAAGACTTGTGAGAAACAAAGATTCCCTATAATTTTTGAATCTTACCAAGTTTCCTTGTTTTACAATATGAAAAAGAAATGGTACTCCTACATTTTGAAATATAGGCCATTTATTTCTGATTAGCAAGACAGAAGTGTCATTTATTATTTTGCCTAGTCATGGATAACTGTATTATAGCATACCCTAACTCAGGAACACAGACTCATTAGGTGCAGAATCTTAGGTTTTAAGTCATATCTAATATTCTCCACAATTGAGGTTTCCCATAAAGTTTCCATAGGTCATTCACCCTGCTCTATGTACTTAGAAGTGTCATCCATTGCCCAATAACTACTTAATATGCCATGAGTGTATATTTTAATCACTTTCTATGCTGCTTGGATGACCACCCAAACCAGCCATCATTTAGGGAAGAAAGAAATTTATTTCAAGCTTATAGATTCAGGAGCAAGTTCCATCAGTGGTGGAAGAGGCTGCTTCTATATTTCCAAGCAGAGAGAAACAACCAAAAAAGCTGTGAAAAAACAAAGTTTCAAGCATCAATGAGCAGTAAGCAGCAGCAAGTCTGCTAGAGCTCAGCCTTCTCTGTATGTCTTTGGGATGTAAATCAGATCCACCTCAAAACACAACTTAGGGTTGGACCCAAGGATCTGCCCCTATTGACATCTCTTCCTGCCAGGTGGCTGGAGACACATTACAAGCTTTAATAAAACACCTGAGTCTATGGGGGACATATATTCAAACTACCACAGTTAACATTTTCACTGATTCTTCCTTAGCTGAAGTACAGTCTGTTTCCTACCTTTGGGTTTCGTAACAGTACTTTAAAGATGAACTTTTGATTTTTATGTTTTTCAAATATATACTTATTAAATGAGATTCCCATCAGAATTAGTTACTTGCTGTGACAAACACCCGACCAAAGCTCATAAGTGTGTGGGGTCTCTTTTATCTTACACAATAAGGTCACTGTCCAGCCTGAAGAAGGAGTAAGGTGGAAGAACCAGGAGGCATTTGGTCACATTGAATTTATAGTCAGGAAGTAGAAAGTGGTGAATACAAGTAAATTATCTCCCCTTTATCCAGGTCAAGGCTCCATCCCATAGTTTGATACTGCCCAGGGACGTTAGATGTCCCTAGCTCAACGATTCTAATCAAGACAATCCATAACAGGCATGTTGAAAGGTTAACCTAATCAGTTAATCTTTTAAGTCTATTTTCTTTGTGGACCAATTGAGTTTGTAAAAATTGGATAAAAAGAGTCAACCCAAAATCTTTGACTATCAACAGGGTTAAAGGTACTTCAATGCATGCATAAATTTAAGTATTGTATAGAATCTTCCAGAGGCAACCTGACCTTATGGAAATATTTCCTGTCATTTGAGTCCATCAAATTATTAGTACCAATTGAATTTATGTGGTGGATAGGTATGTTTACGAACTATTCCATGTGATTTCTAGCCAGATTTATGGTCAAATGGTCATCAGAATATGTTATCATTTTATGGGCAGTGGTTATGACAACATGTTATCCTATACTGGACAGCAATAATAGAGTGACCATTATAACCAGGAATGTGTTGTATCTTATAATTTCTGGCATGATTGATGAAATAGTAACCCATATTATTGGACCAGACCCTGTCATTATACACCACTGTTTCTTAATGTGAGAATTTCCATTACTTTGACAATATGGGGGTAATGAATACATATGAAATCTGTTCAGAGGATTGAGAAGAAGCATCCATTAGTTGGCTTCAACAATATAGAAATATAGTTTATCAAGAAAAAAACACATATTTTAAGTTTTAATGGATTGAAACACTAAAATTCAGACATTACAGATCCACATAAAGAAGAGATCACATTAGGCAATTTATTTTAGGCATTTCTGAATCATAACATTTTGCCATTAAAATTGTCATTCCCATGTATTACAAAAGGACTGAATTTTAGCACAGCTCCTTTGTCATTCTTCACAAAAGTCTTAATTGCTCAATATATAATTTAGAAGGTAAATCTCATTTCAGGAATTTCACAATTATGTCATAAATTAATGTTATTGTTTTCACTTACTCATTCATGTAATAAAAACTCTTCTTCAGAAATTCAATTGCCAAGAAGCAGAATGGAATAGATAATTTGGGTCCAAAATTATTTAGTCTTGTTAAGAGTGGGAATGTTATAAGTAAAGACATTCAAGTATGTGATATGCAAATTTTTACATGACTGATATATAAGCTATCTCTGACAGGTTTGTAGCAGCTATACAGTAACAATAACTGGCAAAATTTCAATAAATGACAATAATTGTTATTCTTTATCTATACATAGAATCCAAAAGGAAAAATATCTTTGAAAGTCAATTGTCAATTCCTTATCATGTATTGTCAGAGACACATGGCTATTGTTTATCACTTATGAGAAACTAATACTTATTGAAATTTTAAGTTGAAATATAATATCTTTAACTGACATATATGAAAAGCTTAAGATACATCAAGTAGACAATTGACAACTCTGGGTGGGAACAATCTCCTGAATAAATTTATAATCTGAAGGTGAATTCTAGTTATAGTAATTTTTTATTTTAACCCATATTTATTTTATAACATATTGTGCTTATTTGATGAGTATGTTCTAATAGTTCTAAGGAAAATTTAGGAAGTGATCTATTCCTCAGTGTAATATGCATATTTTCATGAATATTCTGGTGCTAACCAAACAAGGAGTAGTTGATGTCTTCCTATTCTGTCTATATGGGTTCCTTTGATATATTTCTTTTATCTTCTTTCTCTAGCTAAGAGTATATGTAGTAGTATACTTATTGAGAGTGTAGATAATAGACGCTCATCTTTCAATTTTCATAAATTTTAATATCAATGTTTGAGAATTTCTTCATGTAGCATAAAGTTTTCTATGACATTATGTGAGTCAACTTCATTTGATTCCTAGTTTCTAAGAAGACTTGTCAAATAAGGATGACTGACTCTGTCATATTTTTCATCCACTGAGATATCCATGTTATTTTTCTATTTATTTGTGTGTGTTGAATCATCCTTGCATCAGTGATATTAAGTATCCATGATCATGGTGAATGATCTTTTTGATGTGAGTTAAATAGTGCTTACAAGTATTGTAATGAAAATTATTGGATCCTTTTGAACATAATCCATTAATTTAATACTCTAAATATTTCAGTAGTGACCATTCAGAATTTTTAAAGATTATCATCAATAAGCAAGATATAAACCATTCTACAAAAATAAGAAGCTTTACTACATCCCGAAACAAATGTTGAACAAGCAATCAGAAAAATTTACTCATTCACAATATCTTAAAAAGTAATTATCAATAAGCCTAGTCATGGATTGGAAGGATATTTTCAATGATGGTTTTCCAGAATTGAAAGAAAATGAAAAGAACATAAGAAGATGGAAAAATTCAGTATAGATATGCAAAAATTAGTATTATAAATAATGAGTGCAATATCAAAATAAATCTATATTCAATGAAATCCTTACCAAAACGCCAATGATTTTCTGCACACCTATAGGAAAAGAATTGTAAAATAATGTTAACGCACATAAGATACCAGAATTACAAACCATTCTGAGCAGAAATAAGAGTTGAATGTTATTTCATATGTGATTTCAAGTTAGACCACAGAGCCATCATAACATAAACAGCACAAGGAGACAATGGCAATGAATGGAATCCAATAGAAACCCCAGAATTTTCCCACACAGTGCCTTTATACTCCCTTAGAACTTTAATTTTTTTCTAGAATCTTCTATTATTGGTAACTCTGATATAGGAACATGCAGGAACTTGGGGTCCTTCCTCGGTGTGCATACTGGATCTGTCCATAGATATGGGGTATGAACTTCACCAGAGGGAGTCAGGTTTTCATTCTTTTTTTTTCTTCCCACTTTTGTATTGTTGCTGAGGGTGCTGATGTCTCTGGATATTCTCACCAACCATGATATTTTTCATTCTATCCTTTCCCGCTTCCATTCAGTTTCCTGAGTCATGGTGGGTGAGTTCTGAGTATGCTTTATTGTTGAGATTTAAGTATCTCTGGATATTGGCCTTGGATTTTGCTGGGTATCATTGGTGTCTGTCTCTATTGACCATTCATGGGTTATCAGCCTTGCTGTGGTGATTGGTCTCCTCTTTGACACGGTTTTCTTATCATTATTTTAATAGATTGGAGAAGTACTACAAGGTGGAATTCTTCAGTCTGTCAGAGGAGATAATGGCAGAATAAAGACTTACGAATAAGACTTTCATTGGTATTTATTGTGCTTTTTCATAATATGACTGGAGTCATGTTTGGTTACCACTGAGACACAACTATTGCTACTCTCAGCTGAATAACACCATCTTTGGGAAGGTAGGCAAGCCCTAATCACAGTGCCAGTCTAGGTTTATACAGGACATCTTATTTTCTTTAATTCAAAGATAGCATCCAACTTTGGATTTTGATTGACTGTTTTTGCTTTATGCAAAACATCTTCTTTCTTGAATAACTCACCACTCTACCTATCCTAATTGCCTGATAATAGAGAGCTCTCATGGGTACTTTTGTTCACAAACTGCATATTTGATATTCATGTTATTAATTCTTTAAATACTAATAAAACACATGGTTCACACCACATGCATGTAAATTTAAAGAGACTTATCATTGGCCCTGTACAGATATGACACACGATATTACATTAGAATAATGGTTTGTGGTTACTATGTTTGAAAACTTCAATTATTTAAGAACATAGAAAATCAATATATTTGCTGGGTTATTTAATCTGGGTCTATTACTTCTAATCCTTACTCAAATAGAAGTGCAGATGCAAGACCTTGGAACTCCCTAGAATTACACAAAATCATGCTTCCTTAGAATGCATCATTATGCGTCCCATTAGAATAAAGTTTAAAAATTTGACCTGAAAATAAACATGGATACCTTTTCAGTACATCATGGAGAACAAACCATACGAAAAACTAAGAGAGAGGGACACAAGGTATTCTGTAGGTTAAAAAATAAAGATCTTTAGGAGCAAAAATTGAAATTAGATTTTTTTTTGTTCAATGTAAAGCTAAGAAACTTGAACTCAATTGAAAATTAGGAGCATGTTAATAAACTAATTAGCAATGTTAATCAAATAATTGCAAAGTATATTCTTCAAATGTCTCACCAAAATTAACATAGATATCTAAGCCCTCTAAAGAAGATACATAGTGGATATTTTGTTATAGTTTATGACAAGGAAAATATCTTTTTAGATTTATTTTAATGCCAGCAAATGACGAGGTGAAACCCTTTTATAACATTTTATAAATTGCAGATGATTCTGGGCTCGGTCGGCTCCAGCAATTTTCTCTCCTACATATAGTAATAGGTTGCTCCTTCAGATCAATAGAGCAAAAAATAATAAATTGGTCTTTTTCAAATGAGTCCAGATATCCTGTTCCTGCCTATTCTCTTCACATATTCCAAATATGTTTTCCTTTAGCTATGCATGAATCATTGCAAGGATTTCAGGTGGCATCAAAATTATCCACCACATTAAAAAGTGCAATCCTTATTTACCAATTATTCTGACTTATACCTTTTAATTTAAAATAGCCCTTATCCTTGAGCTTCAGGTATCGCTTTCTAAAACAATTAGAAAATAAAGTGCCTGCTATGTGACAGTAATTTTGCTTGGTGTCAAAGAAATCAGAGTCAACCCCAACATGCTATAGTCTTACATTCTCATAGTTAAGAATTGTAGGATATACAGGTTCAGTAAATCAAGGAAAGCAAATTTGACACTCTGATAAATATTCTTGAAAAGAAATCAATGACTAGAGAAGAGCTCGTAGTTCCTTAGAAGGGGCCCAGGAAAGGGTTAATGGAAGTCAGGTGACAGGATGATGGGAAAATTGCAAAATTTTTCTTAGCTATAGTGTGGAACCTGATGCATGAACTGAGGAAAACTAACGTTTTATTTGTAGATAGGTTTGAAAGTCACATGATATAAAATTACCATAGAAATGCAGGTTTGCTGGGTTATGCTAGTATTTGAAGTTAGAGGAGATGGCTAAATATGCATGTGAAAGTTTTACCTTGGTTTGAGTGTTCAAAATATTTGTATGCACACAGATAAGGATATTATCTGGGGAAGGGAGATAGAAGTTGCTGCTTGCTCATTAAGATATTGCAGTTTACGTAGGTGAGTGATGATGTGTCTATGGCTGGTAGGCTATTATGGACAAATGGATAGATTCAAGATTGAAAGCCTAAAGTGAAGTTAAATCTGTTGGTGGAAAATACATGATGAAAAAATGTGCCTCTAACTTTTAAAAAATGAATTAAGGATGGTATCCTCTACAGAAATGGAGAATACTGGGTCCTAGTTACAAGCAAGCTATTATGAGTTCCAGTTTGCTCATATTAACATGGGAGTCCAAGGGATACACAAGGGCAGATTTCTGTAGGTAATTGGCTGAGTTCATAAAGGAAGTGTGAGCCCAAAAATCATTGGTGTCCATGGAGTACTACCAAGTCGTCAACACTTCACTTTCTGGAGAAACTTGTATTTTCAAAATGTGTTTTTAAATTGGGCTTAATAGTCAAAGGCAACAGTATGAACGTATTGTCGTTTATGCCTTGCAATTTTATTGGAAATGGAAATGACTACATGCCACCTTGGAAAATATAATTATCTTCTTATCTTTAAAATCATACAAGGTTAATTATATAAGTCTGTCAATCAAATAAAATGAGTGAATACCTGTTTTTAATTTCCTCTGCAAAATCAACATGTTATATTAGGAAGAAAATGAGAAGAGTCACCAGTGAAAATTTTCAAGTACAAGTGTGTGTGTGTGTGTGTGTGTGTGTGGTTTATTTAGTGAAATTCTATATAGCACTTTAATGTTTCAGTTAGCATTCTCTTTGCTTCACTTATGGTAATGCACTTAATCCTCAAAATTACATTATGTATAGTAAACCTTTCTTTTCCAATTTTGCAGATGAGGGAATTGAAAGAAGCTATGTAGATTTTAAGAGCTTATACAGCTATGCCAACAAATGCTAGCAATCAAACATGATTGTCCTGGCCACTGCTCAAACTTACAAAAATACTGTTTTGGTTTTCAGTTATTTGCTCACACACCTATCTGATTCTGCTAACTCGATTTCATACCTCTCTTAATTGCCATGACAGCCAGGCACTGATTTTCAGAGAAAGGAATATTTTTTCTTTCTTTATTTTTTTTATCCTTAGAAAATATTTTGACATTTTACCTGCTCTGGATACTCCAATATAAGCAAAAATAACAAATGCCAGTTCAGTGCCATTCTCCAGGTGACAATGGTATGACTGAACTCTTCCTTGGCCCCTTCTGGTTTGAAGTTCTTGAGAATTACTATGGAATTTGGTAGGATGCAGTATCCTGAGATAGAAGCTGGGCTTCCCTTATACCCACAGAAAAGATGCCCTCTACTCCTCAATCTAGGCTGCCTTGTTTTGCTGAGATTTGTAAATCCCACTTGGCTGAATGTTGGGCTCCTTTCCTTTGGCTAGTGTGGCTGATCAAGAGCTTGTGGTCCTGGTGAACTGTCTGGAGCCTTGAGTGAGCTTCACTGTTCTGCGCTGCCCAGCTGCTTTGCCTCCAATAAGAAGCCTGCTTCATCTAACTTGCTGCAGATGACTGTGCCCTTTCTCTCTGAACTCAATATGGTCACCAGCACACATCTAATATGAAACCGCAATCAGATTGAACAAAATAATTTTAAGAGTTTTCAAGTTCATTTTACCAATTCTTTTTCTGCTTTTTAATAATGTGTGACAGAGACTCAACCTGCAAGCCAAACCTGAGACAAAATCACAGAAACACAGACACAAAGACCCAATGCATTCAAACTGAAATGCAAATGAAAAATAAGTTGAAGCTACTGAAAATGATTTTAAATGGGAAAAGTTATATTTTGTTTAATTTTTCTTCTTTCAGTATGAAAAAGAGGTTGAAAAACACCAACACTATTGAAAAAAATGAATGTTCTCACAGGTTTGCCTAGTAAAATGTGACCAGTGAAATTTTTACCTATTGTGTAATATAATACATTACACCCCTCAAAAATTGAAAAAAAAAATAAAAGCAACCAAAATATATATATTCGTAAAAAGAGGATTGGTGACCACAGGAAGTTTATTGTTTTAAAGTAGGCTTATTCCATCAGTAAAGGAATGCTTTTTAAAGCAAACATTACTTTTTCAACTATAATTGTTCATTAAATATACAAGTTTCAAAGATTAATTTATTTGTTGTTGATAAGTAGAAACGCTTCATGAAAACTTCTTGTGTTGGTACCCCTATTTCCCTCCTCCCTACCCCCATCCTACCATGGACCTTCCTCAGTGGGATTGCTGGAACAGTCCATGGGATAAGGTGTTATGAGTTATACGAACATTAGCCAGTTTATTTATTTTGTTTTATTGTTGAGGGGAGCAATGTCCCTAGATATTCTCCTCCAGAATGACTCTTACAATCTTTCTGCCACTTCTGCAAACTTCCCTGAATCATGGTGGGTGTTTCACATCTGCTTTCTTGTGGAGCTCTGAGAGTCTCTGGATGTCTGCTTTGGACTATGTTGGGTATCCTCAGTGTCTGTCTCCATTACTCTTGCATAAGTTGACCTGCTGTGGAGGCAGCTCTCTTGCTCATCTTGTCACTTCCTCTATGGTTTCATTTGGGCCTTAGCTGAAGTGTTAGGGGTGGTTCGTCTCCAACCTGGGAGTCAATCATCATCTCGGGTCATGTTGGTGGAAGTGAGTTGTCCACAATTCTCACCGCATTCTTAAAAATACAAACAGAATCTCTAATGGAGAATGAGGTCAGTATAGGTTAAATGAGACAAACAATGTGAATTTGGCAAGAATTTAATGTGTGTGTCCTATAGGGCCCAGGGTTAGTCTTTCACTTTGAGACTGGGCTTTTGTTCTCCATAAGAATTTTCCTTGGATCCCAGGCAGATAAGGATCCAATGCCATTGTGTTTATCTCTTAGGCAATCAGAGAGCCAATGATCAATGGCCTAAATTAAGTGCCACTATTGTACAGATGAGCACTTCTTGCCTTGCTGGTCTCTGCTTTATTGTGGTGTCCTCTGCATTCTCAGTCACTGTTGTACAGCAGAGTCCCCTGACTTCTCCAATTATCCTTGGTCAATTTCCCAGAAGCTTGTGTAGTTCCTTAGAGCACTAGACAGCCTAACCTTTTGGAGCTGGCTTCCTTTCCAGATCCAATGAGATCTCTTGGTGTTGTTTGACATCAGCCTGTGATATCTTTAACAATAGGGTCTTTTTTTTGCCTGGGGCAGGAAATCAAGAGCTTGTCTTGTTTAAGGGACTTCAAATCTCTATGGATAGGCTTCCTCTCACCCTCTTAGGACCCTTCTTACCAAATGATGGTCCCACTTCTTCAATGTTTACAATAAAATATGAACAACTTGGTTTCCTCTGGTTATTTTATATTTATATTTATTTATTGAGTGGGAATATTGGAGCATTTATATTAAAAAAAATATCAGTCTTTATTTGTATTGAGGAATGAGTGGTGCTCTGTTTGACCCTGTGAATTTTGTAATCTGTTCATTTCATTTTGTATATTTCCATAAATGATTCTGTTTAGAAACGCATTGTACCTTTTTTTGTGATTTTTAGAGCGATCTATGCATTTTCACCTTGGATTACCTTTATTTTATTTCTGAAGTATGAATAAGAATTTCCACTTACTACAATTATTTACTTCTGTAGACATTCATTTAAGGCCTCATGGTAAAAGGGGAGTGCTTGGTTGTTCTCAATCCTTCTAACAATGGATCATTTTGTGGCTGCTTAGGTGTCACTTAGGCATCTCCTTTAATGTATAAGAAAATAATATTTTAACTATGCTTAAAAACCATATTCTTCAGGGGGCTGGAGAGATGGCTCAGCGGTTAAGGCTCTTGCCTCTAGTGCCTGGGGCCCCGGGGTTCAATTCCCCAGTACTCACATATTCCAGACCCACAGGGTGGTGGCCCTGGTGCTCTCTCTCTCTCTCTCTCTCTCTCTCTCTCTCTCTCTCTCTCTCTCTCTCATCTCTCTGCTTGAAAATGAATAAATAAAATATTAAAAAAAACATATTCTTCAATAAACAACTCCCAAATATGTGGAACATGTTAAATTTAATATAAATATTTAAAAATAATTTAGAGAAAGTAAAATTTTACAAAAAATATAATTGAGATTCTTACCAAAATAGTAAAAGTTAGGTCAATTAAGACTTATTGCTATAGAAGTGTTTCCATACTGGCTAGGCATGGTGATACATTCTATATTCCAAGCACTTCAGATGATAGGGCAGGAGGGTCAGGTGTCCATGGATATTATTGCTACACAACAAGTTTGAGTGGTGCCTAAGCCACAAAACAAAACAGGTACAAACTAACAAACAAACAATACATTTTTATCATGGAACAGCATTTAATTTATTTAGCAACTTGTGAAAAATAGCTGGCTGATTGGTTTATTCTCAGCAACTGGTGTTGCAGCCAAACTTCCTGTTGCTGCAAGAACCCAATTAAAATCATGGAGGAATGGGTTTATTTTGGCTTACAGACTCAAGGGGAAGCTCCATCATGGCAGGGGTAAAGGAAAATGAGCCTAGGGTGAACAGCACCTCCACACAGCCCTGCAAACAGCATCAGGAAGGTGTGCCACACAGTGGCAAGGGGAAGATGACTATAACCCCCAAAAGTCTGGCCCCCAACAATATACCTACAACCAGGTTCCAATACCCAAATTTCCATCAGCTGGGACTCAAGCATTCAGAACACATTCATTTTTTGGGGACACCTGAAGCAAACCATCACAGGCCACAACTACTTAATAGTGATAAATTATAGACAAGGGCCTTATTATATTCATGAAGTTAGAAGTGTCTGTATGTTAAACCATAAAACACAAAGGTACATATTTTTAAGAATTCATCAATTCACTTACATTGAACAATAAAGACAATGAAAAGTTATATATATATATATATTCCTTGTATTCCTAATTAATTAATTAACTTTTGAGTGGAAAGAAAATCTCACAATTTAGAATATGAGAACTTGAGTTTAATTGCCCCTCTCTTCATGGTGAATGCCTCTATAGTACTCTTAGGCTGCTTTCAAGGTGTCAAAGAAACAGCAATTACAGAAAGCTATAATTTTTGTGTCTCCTTGAGAGTAGTAAACACAAGTGTGTGGAAAGAGAAACTCCAGCCCCTGTCCTGTGGGTTTTGCACATAGACTCTCCATAATCCCTTGTAAATACCTGTAATCAATCTGAGAAAATTATAGAAGCTTCAGGGGTTGATATTTATTTTAGTTTTTTTTTTTCCTTGAATCAGCATCACTCTCTCCCAAGAAAAGTAAGCAAGTCATTAATTAGTATCCAGAGTGGCTACCTTCCCAATTGCTTCTAGCAAGAAATTAAAAGCCAATATTCATACAATACAACCTAAAAATCAGCACAGAATCATTCTGCATAGCAGAGAAGAGATACATATAACCAAAAAATTCAAACTGTACTAATCTAAGATTGTACAGCATAAACTTTTTTTCTTTATAAAACAAGGAAGTTTCAGCCCAAAATCCAAGCTAACAAATTATTTAAGTGATAATCTATATAGAAGAGTTAAAAAGCAGTCCTCCATTTCAAAAGATATTTGTAAGTTTTATGGTTCTACCCTACAGTGCTTAGTAACAGCAGAAGCCTGTTTGAGAAACAGCCCAACTCCTTGTTTTCCAGTTCTCACCAATATGAAATAGTACCTAAATTTATGCTTGTGTTTGGAAGATTATTGTTTCCTTTTTTTCCTTCTATAATTTGATTTTACCTACCTAGCAAATACTTTGTTGAAGTACATCTAAAACATTACAGATTGCTGAAGGTAGTGGTTTCATGAACTGACTTGAGTGATTTCTCTTTAGGTTTTTATGAATAATAACATCAAAGGGAGAGAAGAATTCATGCTAATACAGTAAAACTCACAAAGTTCTATATAAACTCTTGCCATGCTTACTTCTTCTATATTTCAAAATTATTTTAGGACAGGTAATTTACAAGATAATATTGCTAATAATGTTTAATCTTTAACTATGACAAAGAGTGTAGTGGTTCTTACCACTCATTTGGGGAAAGCTATCAAAATATATATACTTAAAAGTTTATGTTATTAACATTTGAACTGGACTATGATATAAAAAATAGTGTTACTTTCCATAGGTCAAAAACCTGTCATCATATTTTTTTGAGTTACCTAATTCTATTTTTAATATTTTATTATGAATAAATATATGCATTGTGTGAGCACATCGTAAGGTGTCCACATTTCCTCTTTCCCTCATCTCTGTCCCCTACCCACTGGGGAACTTCCCCACTGAGAATTCTGGATCTGTCCATAATGCTTCAGAGGTAGCCAGGTTTTTTTTTTCTTCACCCTTAGTGTATTGTTGCTGAAGGGGGCAATGTCTCTGGATATTCTCCCCCACCATGGCTCTTACATTCTTTCCACTCCCTCTTCCACAAATGTCCATGCCTCATGGTGGGTGAGTTTTAAGTCTGTTTTGTTGTTACAATCTTAATTATTTCTGGATCTTTGCCCTGGGTTGTGTAGGGTGTCCTTGGTGTCTGTGTCCATTGAACTTCCATGGGTTATCAGACTTCATGTGGTGATTGGTCTCCTGTTTGATTTGTCACTTTCTTGTAGGTTTCATTTGGGCACTTTGTGAACGGCAGGAGTGGTTTGTCTGCCAGGATGTTGGTCATCATCCAGTGTCTTCTTGGTGGAATTGGGTTGTCCCTGGCTCTCTCGATGCCTTCTGAAAAGTATGAACAATATCGCCATTGCAGAGTGAGATAAATATTAGTTAAATGAGACAGCATTGCTATTTAGGCTAGATCCTAATGGGCATAGCCTCTCTGTAACTCTCTGGTAGGGGGAATTTCCCCTAGTAGTCCAAGATCTTGGTCACTATAGGATTGTGCCATGGATCCCAGTTCCAGTTAAGGGTTCTTTTTCACTGAACAGATCTCTTAGCCAATCGTTAAGCCATTGATTACCCACCTAGGTTTAGTGCCACCATTGCACAGATGGCCATTTCTTGACTTGATGGTCTCTTCCATATAGCCATGTGTTCAGCATTCTTGTGACAACTATCTATATTGTATTTCAGTGGTCTCTACTTTCTCCAAATATCATTGACCAATTTCCCCTGGCAGCAATAAGGTCTTACCTTAGGCCTGGGAAAGGTATTTAAGAGCTTTGACAGAAGTTTGTCATGTTTTGGGACATCATGGGTCTCTTTGATCAACAGCTCAGTGTGGGAAGTAACCAATAACTGCTACAGGGAGATGCAGGCCTCAACAATTATTTTTCAAATTAAGCTTCCTCCCATTCTGTTGATGACCCCTCATACCAGGTGGTGGCCTCAGCTTCCTCAGTAGTTTACTGTATAAAATCTAGGTTGTTATGGTGACAATTCATTATCATTTTAGTTTACTGTATGAGTCACCCACCCTCCCATTCCCACCATCCTCCAACCCCCCCATTCTTTCCATTCCCTGTTACAGTCTCTCCATGCACTTAAAGATTTTCTTAATGTTCCAGTTTAATATGATTAGGAACCACATATGAGGAAACATATGCAGCACTTGGCTCTCTGTTCTTGTGTGTGGTTGCTAAGGATGATTTGATCCAAGTCGGTCCCTTTTTCTTTAAATTTCTTTATGTCATTTTTTCTTTCAGCTGCATAGAATGCCATAGCACATATCTACCACAATTTTCATATCATTCTGTCATGGTTTGATCCAGATGTCCCCACTAACAAATGAATGTGTTCTGGTTAATCAATCCTCAACTGATGGCAGTTTGAGTTTTACAACATCGCTTGAGCTGTGTTGTTGGGGCGGGCTTATGGGGGTTATAAGCCAACTTCCCCTTGCCAGTGTTTGGCACACCTTCCCGCTGCTGTTTGCAGTGCTGTGGTGGAGGTGATGTCCACCCACTGCTCATGCAAACATTTTCCTGCTGTTGGTTTCACCCTTTGAGTCTATAAGCCAAATAAACCCATTCCTCCACAAGCTGCTTTTGCCTGTGTTCTTTCTGTGCAGCAAATAGAATGTTGACTGCAACACTATTCATCCAATAATGGGCATTTTGGTTGGTTCCAATTCTTTGCTATTATGAATTGAGCTGTTATAAACATGGTTGAGCAAATGTCTTTGTACTTGAGCAAGGGAACTTGGGGGTAAATGCCCAGTAGAGGGATAGCTGGATCCGTTGGTAGCTCTATATCCATTCTGTTCCGGAGTCTTCACACTGTTTTCCATAGTAATTGTACAAGTTTGCATTCCCACCAGCAGTGAATGAGGGTCCCTTTTTCCCCACATTCTCACCAGCATCTATAGTTGGTAGATTTTTTAATGATTGTCATTATGACTGGAGTAACATGGATTCTCATTGTTGTTTTGATTTGCATTTCTCTGATGATTAATGACATTGATCATTTTCTCAAATTTGGGTTGGCCATTTGCATGTCTTCCTCTGTTACTTCCTTGTTGAATTCAGTTCCCCATTTTGTGAAAGGGCTGATTGTTAATTTTTTAGTTATTTTTTAAAATTTCTTTATAAGTTCTACATATTAGACTTCTATCCATATAGTGGCTGGCAAAGATTAAATCCCAGTTTGATGGTGGTCTATCGGCTCTGAGTATGGTATGCTTGTCTCTACAGAAGCTTTTTAGCTTGATGGAATACCATTGGTTAAGTGATTGTTGCACATCCTGGGCTATGGGAGGTTTTTTCAAGAAGTTTTTTACTATTCCTATCTCCTAGAGAGTTCTCCCAATTTTTTCTTCCAATTTTTCACAAAAGTGTAGACTACATATTGTAATATTTCTTGAAC
Source organism: Zapus hudsonius (assembly GCA_004024765.1). Lineage (NCBI taxonomy): Eukaryota > Metazoa > Chordata > Mammalia > Rodentia > Dipodidae > Zapus > Zapus hudsonius. The sequence goes on along the minus strand of PVHP010000424.1, from coordinate 166 downwards.
AACTTCCAAAGGTAGAAAAGGAAGAAAGATTGAAAAATTTATTTTTCCTCCTGACCAAAGTTGATGATATATTCACCTCGTGCACTTCCATTGCCCTTGTTCTCATAACCAGCTTCATATTGGGAGATCACATTGCATTCTTTCTTTCTCCTCTGCATTCTAATTA